>VDFB02003927.1:0-18960 GCA_007258455.2 Sequoia sempervirens | reverse complement strand
TTTTTTGTAATTTTTTCAGGACTTTTTCTCTTTTTTTTTGTATTTTTTTAGGACTTCTTCCTAGCTCTCTAAAGCTAGGCATAGTTCAACTTGTGCACGTGCAAGCTATTGATGGGATCAGACAAAGGTTCCCCTTCAGGTGTGGACAACTGATAAGTGCCAGAACCAAAGGATGTTGTTATGACATATGGCCCAACCAGTTAGGCTCAATTTTTTTGGGTTTCTCACATTCTACTTGATTTTTTTGATTTTACATCAACACTAAGTTACCAATGTCAAAATGTCTGACCAAAACCCTTTTTTTGTAGTTGCGGAAAATACGGTTCTAGTATGCCTATAGATGTGTCAAGGACTCATGTCTGCATTAATAAAGAAACTCTAATTCATGCAGTCGGGATATACGATACTCCTCATCGTCAGTGAGCCCTTTCAGGGAGACCCGTAGGGAAGGGACTTCGACCTCTATAGGAAGAATAGCCTTGGTACTGAAGACTAGAGCAAATGGAGTGGCACCAGTGGGTGTGTGGATGCTTGTGCAATACACCCATAGGGTAGGGTTAAGCCGAATGTTTCAGTCATGACTAGCATCATTGGAAGTATTTTTGAGAATTTTGATTATGGTCTTATTGGACTCCTCAACTTGGATGTTACCTTGCGGGCAATAAGGCGTGGAAAAGCAATGTTGGATGTGGAACTTCTCACATAACTCACATACATCCTAATTTTTGAAGGGACAACCATTGTTAGTGATGATGGATTGTGGGACACCATATGAGAATATGATATAATTGAGGATGAACTTGGATATTTGTTTATCAGTTATGTATGTCAGGGGAATATCTTCAATCCATTTCATGAAATATTCAGTCACAACTTGATAATAAATTTGTGGCCATTAGATGAGGTGGGATGGATTTTTCCTATGAGGTTGAGTCCCCATTGGGCGAAGGGCCATGGCGAAGTGATTGGATCTAACTCCTATGCAGGTGCGTGGATGAGGTCACTATGTATTTGACACTGTCAACACTTCTTCACAAAGTGATAGGCATCTTGCTCTATTGTAGGCTAGTAATATCCCAGTTGCATGATCTTTTTAGCTAGATTTGGACCACTAGAATGGGCTTCACATATGTACCCTCGTGTACTTTGTGTAAGGTAGTTTGTGCTTTGTTAATGTCAAGACATTTGATTAAGCTATTTTCTAGGCCACGTCTATATAGGGTGTCACTGATGATGGCGTAGCGAGTGGCTTTGCGAAGGAAGGACTTACGTTGGTTATTGGATAGGTCAGGGGGTAATGTCTGGGAATGTAGATAGTCATAAATGGTCTGATACCATGGGGAATTGGGACCAACAATTTTGCATACCATCTCAGATTCAAGGACATCAAAGGCAGGAACCAACAACTATTCAACTAAGAACTCGTACTGTGACATATTGTTGGGAATGTCCAAGAGAGATTTGATGGTGTCCATGGTGTTAACTGCTTTGTTCTAAATTTGTGGAATTTGAAAAAAGTGATATCAGCAAAATATAGCTTAAAACTATCAACCATTATTTTGTAGGGGGTCAATTTCTTGTCTTTAGTGTCATATTCATCATTGACCTATCGAATGACCAATTGTGAATCACCAAAGAATTGTAGAGTTGTAATTTTTCATTTTATAGCCATGTGCAATCCTGTTAGTAAGGCCTCATATTCTGCAATGTTATTTGTACATGGGAAGGCTATACTGAAGGATTTGAGTATAGTGTCCCCTTGGGGGGTGACGAATATTATTCTCGGACTTGATCCATGACTAGTTTATGAACCATCAAAGTATAATTTCCACGTTGCACTAGTGTCTAATGCAAATATTGATTCATTTGGGAAATTAGAAACTAGAGGGTGATCAACTTTTGTGGGTGCATCAACAAGTTGGTCTGCGATAACCTATCCTTTTATTGCTTTTTGTTCCACATATTGTATGTCATACTCACTGAGTATCATGACCCACTTAGCCAACCGTCCTATCAATGCTACCTTGCTAAGTAGGTATTTGAGAGGATCTATCTTAGCCACTAGTCTTGTCTTATGATTTAGCATGTAATGTCTTAATTTCTGAGCTATAAACACTATGACGAGACAAGGACGTTCAATAGGACTATAGTTGAGTTCATACCCAACTAGCATGTGGCTAATGTAATAGATCATTCATTCTTTCTCATCATGATCATTTTGTGCAAACAATGCCCCCAGTGCAGAAGTGGTGGTTGATATGTAAAGGATTAGGGGCTTACCATCTATTGGTGGCATCAAAATAGGAGGCGTCAAGAGGTACTCTTTAATATGTTGAAAGGTTGCCTCGCACTTGTTTGTCCATATAAAAGGAACTCCATTACGTAGAAAATATTAAAAAGGTTGACATTTATGTGCAAGTTGTGCAATGAAGCATCTTATGGACTAAAGTCGGCCTTGAAATATCCTAAGTTGACTGATTCCTGTTGGGGGAGGTGCATATCTAATATAGCTTTTACTTTTTTCAAGTCCACTTCCATTCCTCTATGGGAAAGTATGTATCCTAGGAGTTTTCCCAATGTCACGACGAAGACACATTTTTTTGGTATTAGAGCTTCAAACCTACCGCTTCCTATTCATCTTTTGAGGGATTCACAGAACCCGAAGATCACCTACATGTAGATAACCTGTCATAGAAAGGAAGAGATGGAGACAAAAAAGAAAAGGGTTCTTTGAAAGCTAAAGATGCATTAATCAGAGAGAGTGATATAATACAATGCGATCAATCCTTATGAAGGGGATCATGAAACCCTAAAGTGTAACCTAAAAGGGAGCATTTAATAGTTAGAATAATTATTAAATGCCTACAAAATACAAACTAAGTTAATCTTAAGAGAAATATAAAAGGTAACTTAATTAAAATAATTAAGTAAAGAACCTTTTACTCTAACACCCCCCTTAAGATGAACTTAGGGAGTAGCTACAAACTAAATGCATGAAAGCAATGCAACTACAAGCTAGAAAGCAAGCTTGGGTCCCGACAACTAGGCCTGATGAGGTACCCAATCACAACCAAATCTCTATAAAGAGGAGTAAAGGAGAAAACCAAGTGGGAAAAACTCCTCTCCAAAAATAGATGCACAAGACATGAAGAACATCACTGAAGTGGGAAGAAGCTACAAACAACTGTCAAAAGATGACTGCTATGGTGTTGAAGAACCTCCTCTGAAGATAGAATGATCAGGATCAAGAAGACAACAATCTGCATGAGTGACCCCAACGACACTACTTGAACAACGATCATATGGAAACAAAGGAAAAACATCTATCAATTGAAAATGCAGATGGAAAATGAATCTGTACGAGTGACCCCAACAACACTACTCAACAATGTATGTTGAAAATACAGGTGCCAAACACTGATCAACTGAGGATGAAAGGTTCCTTCCAAAGTGAAACCAAGGAAGCATTAGCATGAATAGTATAATATCCCACCATAATGTTGACTTGGGAGGGTCATGACAGATCCACTGAAACTATGTGTCACCATGTAGTGCATGAAGGAGAAGAAGCAACATTTGAAAGTGCACAAGAAAGTACCTTCAACTGAAAAAGAGTGTGCAAAAACAAGGCATGCATGCATGAGGCTAGAATCACATGGATTCTCTGTTGTCTTGGAGGGATGCTCACTTGACAAAGGTGTGAGGGAAAATAACAAAGGCACTACACAACTCCCCCATGACACTTTATAATACAGTGTGAGTACAAAACATGACACAATCTTATGTGTGAAATCCCCAAAATACATGTACAATAGTGTGGTGCTTTATCTCAGTGCATTTACATAGAAGAATTGCTTACAAATGATGCTCAAAATTCCCACAAAGGACAAACTACTAAAAAAACATATAATACTACCCAAATGAAGCCATCCCATGTGAACAAAAAGATTCCAGGTGCCAACATATCCAAGTAATTAACCAGAGTGCCAAAACACAAGAATCTGAATTAATTATTCCTGGAGAAAAATCTAGAAAAAGTGCATGAGTAACTTTGAAGAGCTCAGAGAGACCTTTCTAATGCTGAAAAGATCACCAAAAAATGGATGAACAAATCAAAAGTTATGAGCTCGAGAGTGAAACAACATATTTGATTTCAACAGGAAAAACATCCAACCAAACAACAAAATCTCTAAAAACTAACTGCACCATGAGAAAATTAGGCTCTCCAGCTTTCTGGTGATATCTCATTTCAAAAATTTTGCCTTTGAGATCAAAAGTTATGTGAAAATGAAAAAAAGGGTTGTAAAATGACATTCCAGGGTATGACAAGGCTAAAGAGGGGCAAAAAATCAGCTCCTTCGGTGCTAGACCCTAGTCCGTCATATGACCAGGGGTCAAATCAAAGCAAAAAATAAAAGCGCCACCCAAGCAGTGACGGGGTGGTGCGTAGGTGGTGATAAGGTGGCACTGCTCTTGGCGCCACCTGTTCACAAAGGAGCATCCCCAAGCTGACGATGTGACCAGAGATCGAATAGTAAGGAGCTCAGGAGGGAGAGAAGGTGTAAGGAGAGTAAAAGTGGGTAGACGATGGTGTGTGAAAAAATGAAACCAGTGGGCGAGTGTAGAGGGTGCCGTGTAGGAGCCGACGGGAATAGAGGACTGGTGAGCTAGAGAGAATGCCAATGGGGAGGTAGGGAAAATATGTCAGTGACAAGGAGTGATGGTTGACAAGGACTATTGATGGAGGTACGATAGTACCAAAAGGAGTTCACAGAAACAAACAATCCCCATTTAAATAAAAAATGCCACCAATATAATATGCCCAATATTTGATAAAAAAGCCCGATTAATAAAATCAAAAGTGCAAAATATAATTTTAATTTTTTTTTTCTTTGTAAAACCAAATATCGTATCTTGTACCTAGCAGGCTGTATGGCCTGTCAGGTAATTTTTTTTGCCTCACGAACAACCACACCAAATCAGACAAATTTATAGTCAATCTTGGGGTTTTGAGCCATTGCAAACACAAAGGCGAGGTCTGTTTGGGCTAAAAAATGCTTCGATAAAACGGGTATGCCCTGGATCAAAAAAAGGAAAACCCCAAACCCTTGAAGCTTTGTGAATCCCTCAAAATATGAATAGGAAGTGGTAGTAGAAGTTGAGAAAGCCAACTTCATAGAACTTGAAAATCCCCTGCATGCAAATAACCTATCACTGAAAGGAAGAGATGGAGACAAAAAAACAAAGGGTGCTTTGAAAGCTAAAGATGCATTAATCAGAGAGAGTGATATAATACAATGAGATCAATCCTTATGAAGGAGATCATAAAACCCTAAAGTGTAACCTAAAAGGGAGCATTTAATAATTAGAATAATTATTAAATGCCTACAAAATACAAACTAAGTTAATCTTAAGAGAAATATAAAAGATAACTTAATTAAAATAATTAAGTAAAGAACATTTTACTCTAACAACTATGTATCCTAAGAGTTTTCCTGATGTCACGACGAAGAGACATTTTTTTGGATTTAGGCGGACTTTATATTCTTCAAGCCTTTTTAATTTTTTTTCCAGGACTCTTAAATGATCACCACATGTCAAGGATTTCACCAAAAGGTCATCAACATAATCTTCCATCAATGTGTGCATGAGATCATGAAAAATGGTGGTCATAGCTCTCTGATAGGTTGGGCTTGCATTTTTTAGTTTGGAGGGCATGGAATTCTAACAATATGTACCCCATGGGCAAGTGAATTATGTTTTATGCTAATCTTCAAGAGCGATACAGATCTGATTATACCCTGAGAAGCCATCCATGAGGGACAACATCTCGTAGCCTGTTGTTAGATATACTATGATGTCTATATTAGGAAGTGGGAAGTCATCTTTTGGACATGCTTTGTTCAAGTCACAGAAGTCTGTGCAAATATGGATTTGTCCATTTGGTTTGTTCACTGGTACAAGGTTTGAGATCTAGTATGTATAGTCAATAGGTCTTATGAAACCAACATCCAATAATTTCTTGAGTTCAACTTTGACTAGTAGAGCTATCTGAGGATGCATTTTTCTAAGCTTTTCTTTGACAGGCTTTGCATTTGGAAGCAATGGTAAATGATGCAGGACCAATGTGGGGTCCAACCCAGGCATGTCAGCATAAAACCATGCAAAATTGACTTGACATTTTGTGAAAAAGTCTTGAAATTCAGGTTTTTCTTCTTCTATTAGGGATGCTATAAAGAGAACAATCTTAGGATTCTCTATTATACTTATATTGACTTCCATTACTTCTTCAATCAACATCAGGGATCTCTCTTGACTAACGGGAAGAAAGTCCAACCCTCCATCCTTGGTGCCTCAGAGAGGTTTTCACCCTTGGATACGTCCTTTATTTTTATTTTTTCTTGGTCAAAAGGTGCCTTGCAGTTTTCACCTAAAGACCTTTCATTTTTTACTTTATTTTTTTCATTTTTCATTTTATTTTTATTATTTTTGAGACTAGAGCGTGGAACAATCTTGCCAAAATATGTTGCAACATCAAGATCTATAGTAAAACCAGCCTTATGGTCCCCATGTGGTATGCCTTCTCGTAGTCCCATGAATTGAGTTATGGCTTCATCATTTTCAAATATGTCCAAAGTGGGTGGATCTTTCTGGTCTCAATTGACTAATTGCGAGTAAAGGAGGGAAATGCCATCATCGGTATTACTGAAGGATGGGGAAGCAATGGATAGGGTAAAGAAAAATGTATTATCAAGGTCCCAAAAGGATTCTATCCATGCTCTTTCATTTGTGGTCTTTGGTGGGTCAGGTTCATGAAAGGAATCAATGCGGATATTAATATCCATGAGGTTGGTAAAGGATGGGCGAGGTGTATTAGACTCATGAAAGACATAGTCGAGCTCATAGCCACTGGTGGTACAAGAATCCCACTCATATTCATTAGAGTCAGTGTCACTATCAGAGAGGTTGGTAGGGTTTTCAAATTTCTTGACATCTTTTGAAGCACTCACATCCTTATTTGAAAGCACCTTAGTACTTGAAGCACCAATCCTAATTGGTACAAATCCTAGCCCCAAGTTCTTTGGTCGTTTAAGAGGTATCAAGGGTTCTCTCATTCCATTTTTATGTATGCTGAGCCCACTGATTCCATCATAACCCTTTTGATTCATGAATTGAAAGCCTTTACCATATTATTCTATCGGTAGTGGCTGCAAATCTTCTTCATCTTTGTAGATTTGGAGTCTGAAATATCATCAATCTCTTCTATGTTTAATTCTCCCCAACTTATGAAGGTAGTGGTGGGGGGAATTTTGATGACAACATTAGGTTCCATCTTATAGATGGGCTCACCATAGGATTTTGGAGACTTTGGTAGTTTGGTGATGCAATAGGAAGTAGTCATATGATATTCCCCACACCTCTTGTCCTAGATCTGAATCTTGGGATCAACGGATGGAATGGTGAATGTGGAGAATTTAGGTAGAGTAGATGGATCAACGTAATAGGATGGAGAAGATGTTGCAACTTCATGGTTTATAGGCACTTGATGTTTAGGGATCCCTCTCAAATTGGCATAATATGAAAAGGGATCAGGATCGCCAATGATTGTGATTTCAGTACCATTATAAGGAAACTTCAGACATTGATGGTATGTGGATGGGATGACTTTCATGGAGTGGATCCATGGTCAACCGAGGATTAGGTTGTATGGTAATTCAAGATCCAAGACTTGGAATGTGGTATGTAGTGATGCAGGTCCAATCTTGATAGGAAATATGATAATACCCTTAGAAGAACGTTCTTCATCATCATAGGCTTTGATGACAATTCTCTTAGTTCTATCTACACATGCTTTAGATAGGCCCATTGCCTTTACTAGTTTTAAAGTGAAAATGTTCAATCTAGCTCTACCATCTACTAGGACTCATCTAACCTTGTTGTTGTTTATGAAGACCTGAAGGTGCAATGGATCATTATGGTTTGACTTGGATGTAGAGTAATCTTTAGAAGAAAAAGAGACATGGTGGGATTTGGCCAAGTATCCAACCACAAATTCAAATCGGTTCATGTCTAGGTCAGTAGGGACAAAGGTTTCTTTCAGAGCCTTATCAAGGATAGCTTTGTGTTCAGGTGATATGCGCAGAAGCTCAAGGATGGAAATTTGTGCATGTGTCTTCCCCAATTGGTCAACAAGGTTGTATTGGGATTTAGATTGTGATTGCTTTGAAGGAGGATTAGATATAGTAATCTTAGCTCTACGGGTGGTAACAAATTTTTTAAGTTGCTTCTTAATGGTGATTGTATTAACATGATCATCAACAGCTCAGAGGTGGTTAATAATTTTGTAGTCAAAAGAGGCGTTGGTATAATTTGCGTGGTTGTCTATCTTTTGACCCAAACTAGGGGGTTTTCCATGGTCTTGCAATGGATTCTTGAAAATCATATGGTCTTTATTGGAAGTTTTTTGTTGTCCTTTGACCTCTATGGTACCATTTTTAATTAGGTCTTGAATCATGTTCTTCAATTGATGACATGACAAGGTCTTGTTCCCTTTGATGTGGTGATATTCACAGAAAGCATTGCCATCCCACCAAGAGGGTTTGAATTGTCCTAGATCATATGGTTTGGGCTCTAGGAGCTGTATGACCTTTGACTGTACTAGCCTTTTTAGGAAAAATTCAATTGGTTTTGCTAAAGGAGTGTATTGTCTATGTGGGTATTGCCTTGGTTGTCTTGGGGTTCCCCATCCTTGATTATTTTGTATTACGTTAGCTGCTTGGTTGGAAACATATGGTGTGTTATTATTCATGTTGGGTGCTTTGAGAGTCAATGTTGGACTTGTTTTGTTTACCGCTTTTGCATCTATGATTCCATCATTAGTAACATTCTTGTTACGAGACCAAAACTTGTTTTTATCATTTGATGTTCCTTGGGCATTTTCTATCTTGGTATAAGTTTTAATTTCCCCTTTAGCTATAAGGGTTTTCTCAAGGATGGCCCCTTTTTCAACAAGGCTGACAAATATGGAACAACAATTAGCCTCCAATGCATATTTTAAGTTTGTGTTCAGGTTTTGCATGAACATGATAATTTTCTATTTTTTTAGGAATTTCAATAGGACAGTGGCTAGCTAAACTCCTCCATCTCTGGAAGAATGTTATTAAAGCTTCACCCTCTTCTTGTTTAGTTTGGCATAGGGTAGCAATAGTAATGTCATTTTTGATATTGAAGGAAAAGTGGGTGATAAATTTGTCAACAAGTTCATCCCATGATTGTATGCCTATTGGTAGGTGAGAGAACCATTCTAAAGCATGTCTTGTGAGACTCCTAGGAAATAGTCTCATTAAATATGTTTGTTTTGAAGCAATGTCAATCAAGGTCATATGAAATTCCCTCACATGTTCAATTGGGTTTCCTCTTCCTTTATATTTAGGAAAAGTTGGCATGACATAATTTGGAGGAAAAGGAGGCATGTATAATGTCCTATCAAATGGGAAAGGACATAACTCTTGGATAGAGTAAGTTTTCTTATTTGACAATGTCATGGTTTCCATTTGCTTTTGCAAGGTCAACATTTGATTGGATAGGAAATCATATGGTGTGAGTGTTGTACCTACGACGTTTGCAATTGTATTTTGGTAAGGGCTAGTGTTTATACTTTGCAATCCAATGTGTTGAAGGGATGGTATGTTGGTGTTGTTCGAAGTCGGGATGGTATGAGTAATGGTCGGGATGTAAGTCGATGTAGAAATTTGGATTTGAGGGATGTGTGTAGTATGAGTTGGAATGTGTGAGGTGAAAATTTGATTTGGGATGTGAGTATTGGATTGTGTTTGAAAAATATTAGAAGTATTTGGACCTTGTGTATGTTGAGTGTTGAATTGGGAAGATCCTTGAGGATTTGTTTGAAGAACATTTGTGTTAGGGACTTGTGGCACATTGGTGTTTATGTTATTTCCATGGATACGAACTCTAGTCCTTTTATTTGTGCCAAAAATATTTGATAACATGGTGTTCAAGGCCCTAGATGATACAAATGTGTTTGACAATGTGGTGTTCATGGCACTTGATGCTCCAAATGGATTTGAAGATATAGTGTTTGTGGAACTTGATGTTCCAAATGGATTTGAAGATATAGTGTTTGTGGCACTTGATGTTCCAAATGGATTTGAAGATATAGTGTTTGTGGCACTTGATGTTCCAAATGGATTTGAAGATATGGTGTTTTTATTAAATGGATTAGGTTTAGAACCAAGGGATTGCGACATGGACTGTGTTAGGGATTGTATCATTGGTTGCATTGTGTTAAAGGTCATCTCTTGTGTTTTACCTTGTATAATGCCTTGTGTGCCAAATAAGGAGGTGTGAGTTGTTGCATCTTGTGTGCCTCCTCCTAATAGTATTGATGTATTAACTTGTGGGATATAGTTGCTAGAGACAGTTGTATTGTTTCCTTGAGTTTGGTTGATGAATGTGGATGACACTCTTAATGTATTGACATCAAAACCAGGAGGTAATGTGGCACCTTCTATCAATATTTTGGATAGGAAACGTTGAGGGTCTTGTGCTAAGAATTCATCCACAAAAGAGGCAAACTTAGGATCTTGGGAAACAACTTCTAGTTCTTCTATGATAATGTTTCCATTTTGGTCTCTAGTGACAAATTTCTCTAATAGGGATTTGTAGGGTCTAGGTGTCCCATGTGATGAGTTTGCAAATGGGTTAACAAATTCATTATTCAATGGGGAAGCCATGTATTTTCATCTTCTTTGTGACCTAGTTTCAATCATGAAAGGACTTGCAAAGAGAAGGTGAATGATATGAGACTAAAACTATGTTTTTGGTTTTTTTCAATAAGGTATGCCTAAATGCAATGCAACTATTTTTTTTGGGATTTTTGAATATATAGGGATGCCTAATAACAATGCCTAGATTAAGAGTCAAGGTGATGATAGTCTAGGACTAAGGTATGCAAAGTGTGGAATCAAGGGATGTAATAGTATGACCTAGTATGATAGTTAAAACCTAAGATATGGTTGCTAATCAAAATAAGATAGGTATAGAAAGTAATCTGATTGTCAATGACCTTGGGTATAGTAAAGATTGGTAGGATATGCTGACAAGGTGGTCTCAAATTGGACTGATGAACTGAGGAACCAACCTAAATGACGAGGACTAGGATGGATTTTGTTTGAAAGATAAGGTCTAGAGAGTACATATTCGAGGCTATAGTCTAGTCTAATTTTGATGGGCTTCCTAATCAAGAGGTTTATGCAAGAGGTTAATGCAAGCTAAAAAGATGATCTAAAGTTTAGACCTATAGGGAATGTTTAATGCAAAAAGATGAGGTGATGGATGAATGAAGTGAGCAAGTCCTTGGTCCAAATAGATTGAATGTCAAGCTTGTTTTGGATGTATTTGCCTAGTTTATGTCAAGGTTTGAATGTCGTCAATTTCAAGTGTGGTGTTTGTTTGAGATGATTTTTGAACACACACGCAAGACACAATAGACAAAACGTTGTTTGATTGTTGCAATACAAGCACAAATCCTAGGCCGACAGAGACAATATTTGCTGGGTTCTCACTTGGATTTCTCCAGCTACGCCTATTCAGAGTGGATGACATAGGAACTTGGTAGCACTGAATCCCCTCCATGACACTCACTTCTTAGGCATACCAAGTTCCAAATTCCCTAAGACCAAAAGGATCTCAAGAAATTTGTCATCTCTATAATGAACCACGAAAGTGTGGGATGACTTCGGAGGTCTGACCTCTTGTGCCAGCAAATAGAAATATTTTGGCTACTAAAATGGTGGTTCTTAGTGAATACTCAAGGACATGGCACCTTGCGAGCGTCCAACAAGCCACTTAAGGCTTTAATCACTCTATTAGGGGCTCTTATACATTTAATGGTAGCACCCTATTTCGAGTGACACTGCATGGCTAAGACCTACATACCATGAGGACTTGACAGTTTAGTCTTATCCATCTATATACCAACCCGAGCAAACAACTGGTTGGAGTTGTTCCCTCTTTCAAGGCAGGCCCCTCTAAGGGATCAACAAAAAAAAAGATGGGTTTGGCTTTATGATCACCAAGTTTGCACAATGTGAGAGCATAATACCTACCATCTTACAAGCACAAAAAATAGAAGTTTGTCAACCCCCTAGTTAAATCTATGTGAAAAAATATAGTTGTTCTTTTTAAGCACCAAATGAAATGTGGTCTAAGCTATACAAACATTCAGTTTCAAAATCAAGTCTTCAACGAACGTTCTACATCAAATGTCAGTAATTTTTTGATTTTCAGCCTTGGCAAACGTGTGTTTATGTTTTCAACCTTCGAGTCTCTGACATGCGAACTTGCACAAGAAAGAAGCCCAAAAATAGCCACAAAATCAACAATTAAATTATGAAGGAGAAAGACATGAATCTAAATCTAAAATTAGAAACTAATCTAAAGTTAGAAATTACCCTAAATTTAGAAGTTAATCTAAATTAAACATTGATCTAAAAACCTAATCTAAAATTAGAAGATAATCTAATCTAAATTAAAAACTAATGTAAATTAAAAGTCAATCTAAATTAAAAATCTAAAATTAAAAAAAACCAATCTAAATTGAAAGTTAATCTAAATTAAATTTAAAATCTAAACTATAAGATTAAATAAAAGTAAATCTAAATTAAAATTAGCTTTAAATTATAACAAAATCTAAATTAAGATTAAGTCTAAATTACAATTAACTAAATTAAATTCTAAATTAAAATTAAATTAAATCTAAATTAAATTTAAAATCAAGTTAAAATTAAACCCAAATTAAATCTAAATTTACTCTAACTCTAAATTAAAAACTAAATCTAATTCTAAATTAACAAATTTTAGAACTAAATCTAATTCTAAAGAAAAACTTAAAATTAAAATTTAAAACTAAATTAAATTCTAAAGTGAATGCAAAAATTAAAAAACTAAATCAAATTCTAAATCTAATTCTAAACTGAAAATTGAAAATTGACCAACTGCAGAATAAATCAACATGTTGAAAACTGACCGACTGCAAAATAAATTGATCAATTTGTAGAATATGTTGAAAATGGAATGATTGTAGAATATGTTCAAAATAGCAAATGCCTTTGGAATAAATTTATTGTAGTATTTGGTCAAGATAGAAAATGTTGTGATTTAGACACCTGAAACGCCATGGAGATTGGAAAGGAGCACAAGTTTTAACATTTTCATTATTGATCATTACCAGTAGTCGCCTGAGGGGAATCGGTCACAACAAAATATATAAGCAGTCCAAAATGTGGGCAGCAAAGATGTTTTACCCTGGAAACTCCGAGAAACCAAACTCAAAGTACTCTAGACTACGCTCCCTCTTCCCAATATAAAATGTTAGCTTTCACATTCCTTATCGAAACAAAGTGGGTGAAATAACTATTAGGAATGAATTGACAACGCACATCGCATTGGTTATTTGAGCCACTTTAGGGAACACATTCCATCAGGAGCATCCAATGGTATCAACTTTGTCCAAATGGCCGTATTAAAGACTTGACTATTTGGATTGGTTGGTGAAGGATTAAGTAGGATCACGCTGATATAATGAGCTAAAAGATTTGAATGTGAAGGATATGCCTTCCTACGTGAAAGAAATACATTTCAAGTAGCTTGAATAAAGCTTTCTACCTAATTTTACTCGAATCAAAATTGCAGTGGCATTGGTATGGCTAGAAAAATTGTATTTGGGTCAGATTCGGGCATCGAAAATCTCAAAACAAAATGACAAGATTCCGTAAATTATATATTATATCTCCATTTAAGTAAAGAAAAGAAATTCCAACAATTGAGCGTGACACGTGCTTAGAGAAATTCTTGACTAAATTAAAGGTTCGCAAAAAAAAAATGTTTTAAACAACAAATACAACTTTTGAGCAAAATCCCTGTCAAAGATTAAAAGGTCTATAGATTTTTTTGTTATTTTTATTTTTGATTTATGAAAAATGTAGCTATAAAATGATAAACTACAACGATAATATGATCAAATATATGAAAATGCAGCTATAATATTCTTTGCGTTGGGTTCATCATAATGTGCAACTGAAAATTGAAAAACTTGAATTGAATTCACAAAATCAAAATCATGCATTCAACAACATATCAATAGAGTTTTTCCAAAATGAAAACACAATGCAAAAACAAAATATTACTTCTAAGAAATCCAAGAAAATGCATTCCAAAGGAAAGATAACTCCATTGTCATCCTCTCTTCAATATCTTGTCTTTGTTCAAATTTTATGAGTAAAAGCACAAGAGGTGATGTAGAATTGGATTTGAAAATTATGAAACCGGAGTTGTGTGTTGAAAGTGAGGAGGAAGCATGATTTTATAGATGAATTCACAGGGTGAATCCAAGTTACGGGAGAGATGTGGGACAAATGACTGAAGTGGGAAAAATGCATGCAAATGGTAAATAGATAAAATGGGTAAATTAATGAATATGTGCAATATTGTAATGAATTGGGTAAATGGGATATGCAACTAGATTAATGCATGATTATGCAAATGGTTAAAGTGAAATGGATTAATGATTTATGCCAATGAACGAATGATTATGGATAACTAATATAATATTTTAATGACTATAGATTTATAAATGATTTATTGAGGGAGATGGATATTTATAGAATGGTTATGCCTAAAACATGAATATGAAATGAATTATATATAAAACGGATAATGGATTTATGAATATGGAAATATGATTTAATGTATGAATATAATGATTATGGATTACTGATTAATGAAATGGATGAGTTAATGATTATGCAAATATATTTAAATGAAATGGATTAATGAACTATACAGAGGGGTAAATGATTATGCAAATGTATTTAGTGAAATATGCAATATTTTAATGGTTTTATGAATGTGGAGATAAGATTATGCAGATGATCAAATGAAATATGCAATGGATAAAAGTGATTATAAGGACATTTTTATGCATCTATATATATATAGCTTGTTACTACTATATGAATAGTTTAAATTAAATTGCACGTTTCTTATTAAAAAAAGAAATAAATTAATAAATAAACTCATAAGTTTAAAACTTAAAAGAAATTGCATGAAAATCATGCAAAGGGTGAGTGAAAGCCCGATTCTTTAATTTAGTACAGGAGTTTAATTTTAATTGCATGAGAATATAAAACATAAAAATAAAAACATAAAAATAGTTGGAGGGGATGATGGAAGATCATCATTGGCATGATGGTTGTGAGATAATTCATGTACTGAATGTGTTTTGAAATAAATTTTTTGTAAAGTATATGTAGATCCAGGAGGGGGGAATGGTAGATCTATATCCACGACTATTTTGGCAAGATCGGAGAACGACATGATTTGAATATCTGTGATGAAGTTCATGATTGGTTTTTTCTTGCATTTGATCTTTGGATCAGTGTAGGGTCATGATGAGCCAAATAGGGCTCTAAAGTGGCAATGAAAATACAAAAAAAAAGACTTTATAATAATTTGAATAGGTTATTAACATAATTTTAAAAATTTGTAGGAATAGAGTTTGTAGAAAATTGAATGTAGTTTGTAAGCTACTAGGCCTTTTTTGAAAAAAAGTAATTTGATTTGGTGAAAATTTAAAATTTCAATGCAGTAGTACATTAAATTTTAGAAAAAAAAAAGTAGGTGTTTGTTTGGCCACCCTAATAATAATTTTTTTTTAGTATTTTAATATAAGTAGAGAACACATGCTCAGTTGTGACGTATATTCTTTTATAATTTTTTGTAAGTAAATAATTAGTTATAAAATTTATAGTAGGAATTTTAAAAAATATTAAATACCATTTGTTCGGCCACCCTAACTTGGTCAAAAATTTATGAAATTCATTTTCTAAAACTTATATTTTGTGAAGCATAGTGTGTGATGCATCTTTTGGATTCAAAAAAGGGCAACTGTTAAAAGTTATAGATGTTTTTCAATCAACCTATCAATCAAGACTTTACACATAGTGCATGTAGAAAATCGATAATAATTATCTATTAAATTCAAAATAAAGCATATCTTATATTGGTAGAATGCTAACAATTTTCTAAATAAACTCTTTTCATTTCATCAAATTTGGATGAAAGAAGTCATTAGCACAAAGGGTAAAGTTTGAAAAACCATTGCAATCCATGCAAACACGTTGGGGATATTGACTTTTCAGGTTGGACACCCCCACTTAGCCAAATCCCAAAGCAATATTGAGGCAAAATGGATATCCCTCATTAACGAATATCCCTTTTTTAAAGTTAAAAATGAATATCTGATTTTTAAAGAAATGAATATCCGTTTCTTAAAGTTAAGAAGCAAATATCCATTTCTTTTGATTAGAAATATTAATATATATAAATATCACTATAGATTTAAATTTAACATGTTATAATATTAATATTAATATAAATATTTATATATATAATATACATATATGATAATTTTTTTTTTTGATAAGTTAATAGCTGGGTAGGGCCAGCACCCATTATATTGAAAGCAAAAGGTTTTACAATGAGGAAGAAAGGGGCTCATTAGCCAATCTTTTCATAACAGGACTCCAAAGAACTAGCAACCCAAAATGACCCTTATACTGCACTTAGAGCCACCACCGACCAAATTCAGGGGGTAAGACATGACTATCCACACCGCCGACCAAATGAGCAACCACAGTGGCAAAGGTTTCCAACATGCGTCCTTGTAACTGACACCAAACCACATCTTCCTCCAGCACCAACGCCTCCAACAATCCTGCTGTGAGCCACGCATCATTCACAACCTTGTTGAGAGAACCCGCAAAGATTAGGAATTCCCAGTGTCAGTTGTTTGGCAATGAATGTTTGATTTATACTGCAACAAACACCAGTTTGGTTTATGTTTGATCTAAGGGGATGCCCTTCCAACTACCCCACCGCCCCTGACTGCCTACTCACCTCATGCTTACTGCCCGTTTCACCAATTCATCAGCCAAAGTATTGCCTTCCCTATATATGTGACTTACTTTAAAATATTCTAATTCCACAATCAGTAAGTTAATTTGGTCAAGCCATTTGTGTAAATTCCAATTTGGGGTGCATTTCTGGCTAATAGCATTTATAGTTAGTAGCGAGTCACCCTCCAAATGAATCTTTCGAGCACCTACCTCTCTGCCTAATTCCAAACCCCTGAGTGCAACACAAAATTCAACCACATTGTTCGTAGTTGTTCCAATGAATTCTGCACAGTCAACCAAAACAGTCCCATATTCATCACGAATCACACATCCAATGCCGTTGGGACCCGGGTTGCCACTTGAAGCTCCATCGAAGTTAATTTTTATCCAATCTTTTTCTGGAGCACACCATTGAGCTTCTTTCCTCAGCTTTGCTTTTTGGCAGGATCCACTATCACCCGTGAGAGTGGGAATGGATAGACCATTGAAATCTTTTTTCATCTTATCGTCCCATTGTGTGAATACAATATTCTTCAATGAACTTCTACGAGTTGCAACATTGACTACTTCTGTGATTGCCAGTTCTATTTTCTTGCATAGAAGTTCTCTCGACATAGATTGCTCTTTGAAAACTCTTCTGTTTCATTCTTTCCAGATCTCCCACACTACAGGATTTGACACCATTTTTCGACGGTCGTTCGTCGGTCGTTCGACAAATATCTGTCGGAAGAGCGACGCAATGGCCAAAAATTTTCCGTCGCTGTTTTTTCGTCGCAAGGACGACGAAAAAGTAAACGTCGAAATAACGGCGAAGAATCGTCGGTCGGCAGGATCGCGACATACGTCGGGATTTTGTCGGAATATCGACGAAAACTTTGTTTATCCACCGACGAACTGCACCAGAAGTTCGTCGTCGGCTCGACGAAACGGGCAAATATTTAGCGTGGAAACATGGAAATTTCGTCGAAATAGCGACGAAATACAAAATTAGTAGCGTCGAAAGAACACCAAAAGTTCGTCGAATATGCGACGAAATAGACAAGTAGTAGCGTCGGAAGAACACTGGAAGTTCGTCGAATTTTCGACGAAATATTCGTCGCAGCTATAGAAACTTCGTCGAGGCTTTCTGTTGATTCGTTGGTTGTTATCGTCGAAATTTCGACGAAGAAGCAAAATTTAAAAAAAAAAAAATATTATATATTCGTGGAAATGTACCATTGCGGAGACTGACGACTGATCATACATACATACTACATATTGGTTTGATGCTTCAAACGATGCATTTCTTATATTGAAAAGTGCATTACCTTAGTGAGCTTCTCTTTTTTTTGAGTATAGTTTAATATTCTCTACTTAACAAGGCCAACCACGTGATGGTGGAAGCTCATTTACGCCTCACATCACCTCAATTCCTCGCGATACCCAATCATATAACATTAATCATTGGATCATCCATTAATAACATATAACATTCATTCATTCATCCACATTATTAACATATAACATTCATTCATTCATCCATTAATAACATATAACATTCATTAATTAACATATTCACATTCATTCATTAACATATAATAATCATTCTTTTCTAATTTTGCCATTATCAAAAATATGGTTGTCATGATATGATTACAATCACTTTTTTTTGTTTCTTTTTCAAAGCGCATAAAAGCTGAAGTGGAGTATCGCTTTCTAAATCAATATTTTGTCCCCCTCTTTATTGTTCTCGCCTCTACTTGTGATCTTTTAATGTACGCCTAGTCGTCTACTCATGATGTGGACACGGCTGCAAGGGGGGTCTGCTGCAATAAGAAAAGAAATGTTAAACTGATATATTTTATTATTATTGTAACAAGTATTTCATTAATTAAAAGAACATTAGAGTGGTTCTCTTTACCTGATGGGTCCACATCATTTTCCTAAACTTCTCTTATAGACTCATGCCCAACATGTTGAACACCTCTAAACTCGACCGGCAGCT
>VDFB02003926.1:0-37713 GCA_007258455.2 Sequoia sempervirens | reverse complement strand
AGAGTTGCTCGTGCTCCGGAAAATTCATCAACTTGGAGCTCTAGGCGTATTTTCTAAGAAGAAAATAATTTGCCTTAGAAAATATTTTAAAATCCTCTTGCACCTTCGAAAACTTGCCTTAGAAAATTTTGTTGATTGCCAGTGGAGAGGAATTCTCATTTAGAAAATTTTTATATCAACTCCATCCCCGGCACGCCTTGCACATTTTATCTTTACCTCATCACTTGGAAAATATTCATTCAAAAAAAAAAAAACCAAACGCCTTAGATAAATTTAACACTTGGAAAATATTTCATTTCCTCCCCTGAGCGCTTAGTACACTTCATTTTATTCTCAACGCCTTGAAATGCCTTTGAAAAATTTTCCAACACCTTATAACTCCCTTGCTCTAGGCGCACACTTTACCTAGCATTTTATTCCACACCTTGGAATATTTTCTAACACTTTATATCACCCTCAACGCCTTCAAATATTTTCTAACACCTTATATCACCCTACATACTTGGAGAAAAATCACGCCCCACTCACCTTGGGCGCATTTTGCCTATGGAGGAGGATGACGCCTAGCCTTTTACCACTTTTTCACCACGCTTTGGCAAATTTTTCATCCTATTTACCACCTTTATTTACCACTTACAATCCAAACATGGGCGCATTTGATCCTAGCAAGAGGATGACTCTTCGCCTTCTATCTTTTGTCTTGACATGCACAAGTTTGGGCGCATTTTAGCCCTGGAGGAGGATAAGAATGTTTGACCTTGTTGACCCTCTCCTACTTTGGGCGCATTTTCATGTAGCTGATGGATGAAGCTTCTCCAACGTCCTTGGGTGACTCTTCAACTCCCATGTTTTGTCTTCACATGGCCTTGTTTGGGCGCATTTTGCCCCTTGAGGAGGATGGAAAACTTTGACTTTCTTGTTGACTCCTACCTTGGGCGCATTTTCATGCTTGTGAAGGATGGGCGCATTTGGAGGGGTGAGGAGGATTTTTATACTTAGAAAAAATTTTTAACTTCCATCAACTTCCCTTGGGCGCATTTTGAGGGTGGAGGCGGATTTTCATGTTTGACTTTGCTTTGACCACCTTGTGAACTGGGCGCATTTCACCCCCTGAGGAGGATGGGCGCATTTTGAGGGGTGAGGCGGATTTTCATATACTTAGAAACTTTTTCAACTTTCCTTCTTTCATTTTGGGCGCATTTTGCCCCTGCTGCAGGATAAAAACTTTGACTTTTGTTTGACTTTCCTGCCTTGGGCGCATTTTGCCCTGGGTGGTGGATAAACTCACACTTAGAAATTTTTTATGCCTCTAGCTGAGATGGGCGGATTTCTCCATGCCTGCCAGACGAAGTTCCAGACTTAGACAAATTTTTCATCATCCCCGCCAGCCTACGTGCCCTGCTATTTATAGTAAATTCTCTGAATTTGGACTTCTGAAGCTTGGAATGGCCTGAAATTTTGAACGTAGCATCCTCATGCCTTTATCAACTTGTCGACACTGCCACTTTTAGTCACCTTGCTATTTATAGCCTGTTTCTGAGGGTGGCTTACTAAAAATAGTAAGCTCTTTTGATCTCCGAGCAGTCTCTCAAGCTCGATCGACGCGGAAATTTGAAATGAGGCTAGCGATCCTCACCACGCGACTTGCCGGGTCGACACCGACGATGCGCCTGATTTCCGCATTATTTTAGCACATTTCAATTTGACTTCTTACTATAAATAGTAAGTGCTCCGCTTGACTTGAAAATTTCACCGCCAGAGGCTTGAAGAACATTGATCGCGATGGTTTACATCGGTTTCAAGATTTTTGACTTTTTGATGCCTATTTTTAGGTCTCGCCTAAACCCTAATTTGTCCCGCATGCGCATCAAAGATCTCCGCTTGCTCTCGCTTCGCGGGTAATCGCGACGCCTCGCGGATTTTGAACTGGCTGAAGCTGGCCGCCGGCATACCTCGCTAAAATAGCAAGTTCCCATCGCGAGTAACTGCTTGCATGTCACACCATCGCTGCCTAAAACCCATCAGAATCACCGACATGCAAAAGAAACCTCGACATGCAACCTCCTAAAAATAGCCCTGGTCAATCCCGAAGTGGTCAGCGTCGACTTGCATGTTATTATATCGTCACGCTGGCTGTTTCAAAACCCGGCGAATATGCGCAGACATGCAAAGAAAATCTCCTCAGATTTGGACCCTGAAATTCATGCCGGAAGCCGGACTGCTAAAAATAGTAAGTTGTCCAATTTTGCTCAAATTTGGCATGCAAGCAGTCTGATGTACTCTGAATGCTGTGTGATGATCGGAATCTCAAAATAGCTGACAAATTGCCTGGAATTGCAGACTTACTAAAAATAGTAAGTACCTTGGAATCCAATGAAAACTGGCTGGAAGCCTGCTGGATGCCTGCTGACAACAACGTTAAGTTCAATTTTCAATTTTCTCGTTTTACTTGACCTTGAATTGACCAAAATGATGAAACCCTAATTTTAAACTTGGCCAATATTTTCACGTTTAAGCTCAAAGACGACACAACCCCCGGAAGACGGACACCAGAAAGGAGACAGAGCGAGAGAGAGAGGAAAAACCCAAGCCAAAAGACCGGAACGGAGCAAAAAATTAGGGGGTCCCCATCTTGAATGGGGTGATGTGTGAAAAGGTCACAACAGGACTTACACAATTGTTCAGGATACTTGAAGTAAACAACAGATATATGCTTTGAAGGGGATTTTCGTGCGAATGATTTAGCCTTGAAGTACAAATTTCCTAAAGCTAACCCAAAGTGTGCGGAATTAAAAGGATGTAAGGTTTAGAAGATCTAAATTCTAACCTAAATGCAAGGGATGTAAAGTTTAACTTCAATGAACTTCAACCAAACGTTGCCTAGCCTCCTGTTGGACAGCTTCGACAAAGTTAGTGCAATCTTCAAAGGAGAAAAAGGATATTCAAGTCACGATTCAATGATGCAAATACCATCACAACGATGCATAGCTACACATGAATCTTGACCGAAGTTAAGTATAAAGCATTCCAGTTGACCACGTAGGACAAGCTTACCATTAGTAAGATTGTTAGTGGTATGGACTAAAGAAGCTCACTTACATCAAACGTAAACACCCATAACTAACTATTAGCATGAAATTAAGTCCTACTTGAAGTCAAAGGAAGAAGAAACCTCACAAACTTCTCACAACAAAAGTTGAGTTCACCATCAATGAAATGCTTTTATTATGATTAGCTTTCGTGACAATCTCTTACAAAAATTCTCAAAGGGAGAATTCCCCTTTTTCTTCAAACAATGCAATGAAAACTATTCTAACTCCAAAAATATCTACTCTCTATTCTGCTCCAATATCTTTTTAACTGCTAACTACTAGTGTACAAATGAGGGGACTCCCCTTTATATAACTGACCAATCTCAACGGATGGTCTAGATCGAATTACAATGGAGGGCTCAGATCGAGCCACCTCAGCCCTAGACAAGATTTGCCCTAAAAACCCCAGAAGGTGGAGGAGTGGCGTCATAAATGCTCTCAAAATAGCAAATTCCTCTTTGACCATTATGGGCAATTAATGCCCACTATCCTTCTAGAAGATTCTCGTCCATGACTCGGATTCCCTTGCTCTTCTCTCTGACCGTGTATGCTATGAATCGGGCCAGCACTGAATCAACTTCCTCCTCAGAAATTGACGGAGTAAGATTGAGCTGATATTCAAGGATTCCCACCATTTGCTCCCACCGATCACAAGACTTTCTCCAAGTCTCGATAGACTCCTGTGTGCTTTGAATAATTGCTGAAAACGTCGAGATGTTCTCAAAGTCAAGCTGGGAAAACGTCCTCATCTCAGAGAAGAAAGGCTGCAATCTTGCCTTCAATTCTTCCACCTCTACCTCCTCATGAGCTAGCCTCTTGGCGAACAATGCATCCAATGTGTTGAGAATGCCTTCGTGAATATTCTTCATTGCCTTCTTGATTTTAGAAGACTCTGTAGCTGCCATGTCAAAGAAGCCCTTCCCAGTGAATGCAGCCGAATGCCACCCAAGAAAATCATACCTGTCCCCAGCCTGGATCACTCCTTCATTTACCAAAGTCTGTGTGGGCACACGCATCAGAACAGCAAGGCGAGGAATAGTCTTGTCCTGGAAAATATGGGTGTCACCCCAAGCTTGCTCGACACCATCTAAGCGCGAAAGGATACCAGACGCACTCCGAAAAGAGGAGACAAGGTCGGCCATGAATTTCTCCGCCTCACTGCGAACACTGCCTATCCATTTATCTCCCTCTTGGACAGCTCTCTTCACTTCTTCAAGCCCACTGATTGGTTCTTGTGGCAGCCCCGGTGGAAGCTCTACCGCTGGGTTCCCTTGAGCAACTGGACGTGCCAAATGTTGCACATATCTGACCAATGCCTTGTGCTCCTTCTTCAATCTTTTATACTTCCCTTCCTTTCGTACCAACCTGTCCTTCAACGCTTGAAAGGAATTTTCAGCTTCTTCAACCACTTGCACTCCAGAAGGACGTCCCAATTCAATTGTGGTGACGGTGAAATTCTTTGGCATTGCGTCACTTAAGTCGTGATCTTCCCTTGGAACGGCAATATGGAGGGTGCGCGAACCGGCCTCATTAGTCTCCATTTTCGAATACTTCCTTGCCCTCTTCCTTTTTGGTGACTTGTTCTATTTAGAAGCTCCTCCATTTCAATTGCCAGGTCAGCATCATCGTCTTGATCCTTCCTTATTGCATGTGAGAGCCAATTACGCTGAGTGTCGTAAATAATAAGGGGCTCCTCTTCAGTTGCCTCCACTTCACGAACCTCCTCTCGAGCAATATTTTGTTGAGGTTCCTCTATCTCCATATGTTGGTTATTCTCCTCATGAACTCCAACCCTTGACTCTATGACGTCTTCCTCTTCGAAAGTTGACTCAAGCGCATAATCAAAGTGGGTATCTGTTTCTGTCTCTTCCCTTTCATCTGGCTGATTGGCATCTTCAGGAACATTAGCACTCTGACTATCCAACTCTATTGGCATTGGCTGGTTAACTTCTCCAACCTCTGGTATTTCACTCACTCGAACCCTCTAATCTGCAAACAACGACACTTTGCGCACGCTGGAGGAATGGGTCACCAACTGAGTAGATGATGTATCCTCCGATCCCTGAGGTTTCGGCTGAATAGGTTCTTCCGGCTGTGGTGGCTCCATAGCCTGGGCAGTTTGTTTCTTCCTCTTTGCCAACACTGGTGGCCTTCTATCACCCATGAGGTTGTATGAGAGGGCAACTGATCTTCTTCTCAATCTGCGAACGTGCTCCTCTACCCAAGTCCTTGTAAAAGTCTAGACGGGAATAGACAAAGTGTCTAAGTCTGTAATCTCCGGCTCAGCCCAATCTGGTGGTGGGATCGGAGTGTTCTTTATCGATTCATAATCTGGATGAATAAGCCTGGCATCTTCTTCAACTTGATCCGGCACTGGGACCACTTCACATTCTCTGATTAATTTGAGAGGCAACTTGGAGAACATTCTTTTTCTAATTTCAGCTTCATCTCCAGCATTTGCCCAAAAATCTTCCAAGTGAGTCTTGTGCCTGTACTCCTCACCCTGCACTGTTCCAATCTTTCCTCGAGGATCAAAATCCTGCCGGCTGGTATGGAGAGTTAACTGATAGATCCGCAACTCATCTTCTGCCTCCTTGGCTGCCTGCAAGGAAGGGCACTCCTCGAGCGAGTTTCCTAAAACAATGGGGAAATGTAAACCTCCCTTCTTCTTCCTTCTTATAATTTTGTCGTAGGCCACAAGTTGCCTAGACAACTCAAGCATTATCATTCTGTTCGTGGAGTACCTCGGTAGTCGGTAGACGTATGAACTGTACCCCGACAGCCTCAAATAAGTAAACTTTGGGAATTGGACGAACCAAAACCCATACTCCTCTATCAACATTTGCGCCTCTTCAGATATCCTCTGTTGCAGTATCCGCTGAAGGGTCCTAGTGATGTACATGGTGAAGGCGTCGTTCACCCTCTTGAAGTCAGCGATGCGTGTGAGATGTAACTGCCTACAAGATTCATGAATCTTGAACTGGTTAAAACCGCACCCAATCGGCTCTTGGTATGCCAACCCTCTGTACTTAGTCATCCGAGCAAGCATGTAGATAACATACAAACTCATGTAGAACGTTTTCGTTCTCCTTATATTCTAAAACTGCTCATCAATGTTGTCGCTGATCATCTGAGCCCAATTTACTTCCACCTTCCCTTCGAGCACCACGTTGGCGTAAAAGAACATCCATGGTTCGAACACATATGACTGTGGGCTGCCGTTAACTCGACTGAGCAACATGATCATATCACAGTATTCCTGCTTCAGCTCCTCTGAAATTATCTGCTTTGGCAGCCTGGCAGCAGGAGGCTTTGGCTTTCTCATCCAGGTGGTGTTGATTCTCTTCATGCATTTCTCGAAAGATGTGGCATACATCTTATTAGCCTTTTCCTTAGATTTGTATAACATCTTGTTTGTAGCCAGGATCCCGAACGCCTCGCCAATTGCATGAGGTGCAAGGTTGGCCAATATCATGCCATCCGGAGAAACAATCGTCCGATGGTCCGAGTTGTAGAAGTTTGCACATTCCATGATCAGCTCTGGACATCGAACTGCTGGTTGGAACCCGGCTGCTACATATAATCCGCTCTTCACAATATTGTGTGATACTTCCGTCGGAGGATTGCCACCTTGCCCATATATCCTTTGCATGAAGGCCTCGAGGTTGAAAGACCCAAGGTTAGTGTCCGTCACATTCCCGAACTTTGACACGATCTTAGACTCCGGAATAAAAGATTTCTTTAAGCTCTTGATGATCGCTTGCCTGGAGGCGTTTTCTTTGACAGCTTCATTATTTCCAGCCTTAGCTCCAGCTTTGCTTGTTCCAGCAACATTAGCTTTTCGTCCTTCAGCCATTTGCAAAACGAAAAGCAAACATTACACTTCAAACTTTTAAAATAAAGACTACGAGAGATGGCTGGCGAATGGAGTTGGCTGCAATAAATATAAATTAATTAGCTTCAGCAGTAAACTTCGACTTCAAACCTCAATAACTTTAAACTTCGAAATATAAAATTCCGAACTTCAACAATTTTGCAGCCAAAAGAATTTTCAGCTCTTCGGAAGAAATTAGCTCCAGCAATCCCAACTCCGGAAAATGCTTCAAGTTTCGGCAACTTTCAACAATTTTAAAACAGCAACTTCGAAAGTTATAAATCAGCAACTTCGAAGATTTTAAATCAGTAAGTTCGAAAGTTTCAAATCAGCAAGTTTCAATAATTTCAAATCAGCACTTTGAAAGTTTCAACAGTCTCTACTTCTGATTTGATTATAAACATTTAGCAACTTCAGAAAATTTAAATCTCAACAACTCCAAGTTCAAACAATTTCGACTTCCAGCATTCAGAGAAATAATTAAACGATTTCAGCCTTTCAACTTTCAACTTCGAAACACACTTCAACTTTCAGCAACTCTGAAAATATTAAATCTCAGCAACTTTAAATACTTACTTGTAACTTGGAGAAATAAAATTTCTCAACCTTGGAAGCTTATACTTCAGATTTTACTTCGAGTCCCAGCAACTTCGCAACAATTGATCAACCCCAACAATTTCGACTCCAAATCTCGAGAAATTCAAACTCCTTGAAAAATTGAATTTAACACTTCCTCACACTTTCAGCAACTCTCAACTTTGAATTTACTCACAGCTCAACAATTACTCTCAACTCTTCAGCACAAATGTCAGCTTCGAATTTTGTGAATCGAAATGAAAATCCTCGAGGTTTTTATAATTGAAAGCTGGTGCTTATTTTAGCAAATGCCATTAATTCTCTTCATCATGACTTAGCAGTTTTCCAAATTTAACAAAGAATATTCCAACCGTCTTACAGTCGTCATAGCAATTTGCTATTCTGGGAGATTCTTTCCTCATTTTAAATTTGAAATTTCCCTCCCGACTGCCAGTTACTTCTAGCTAACTGAAGTAATTTTGAGAAAAATCATTTTACTTCGATTTAAAACAATCTCACCGCTCTTTTAAAATGGCATATTTAAAATATAAAAATTTAATTTATATGCCATTTAATTTGTTCGTCAGCACACTTTAAAAAATGGCTAGGCATAATTTATTTTCCGTCCATAACAAATCCAAAATAAATTCCCCACAATTAAACTCGTCCGAATTTTTAAAATTTCATGTGTTTAAATTTAAAGGGGAATTTAATTTAATACTTAGGAAAATAATTAAATTTTAATTTTAATTTCTCTATCTTAGGCAAATTTTCAAGTTAATTGCCTAGAGAAATTCTATCACTTCCAACGCCTTAGCTTGATTTTCATCTTCAATCTTGCCCTTTTTGAAAAAATTTAAATGCCTTCGAATTTCATAGAGAATCACTAGTGATTTTATGTATAACATAAAAAGGGGGAGATATTTAATTTTTTTAACATTAATATTTATTAACACCCCTTTCTAGCCACTTAGAAATTTATCAAGTTAACTTCTCAAAGTAAGGTGCATATCATATATCAAGTTTTCACTTAGCAAATTTCTTTACCCTGGGCGCATATAAGCCATTGAGCTTTAAATTCTTGCCTTAGTCAAATTTTGAAGTCATCCTTTCCAAGTGCGCATTTAGGCCTTTGTATTTTCACTTTCTACGCCCTATGCGTTTTTGGAGTGCTCTCCATGTTGGGCGCAAATCCATGTGTGAAGTTCCATTTTGAACATTTGATGAAATTTCACCCTAGGCACATATAAGGTAGTCTCCTTCAAGTTTAAAATTTTAAAACACTCAACTTTCTCCTCAAGGGCGCAAATCAATCATGGAGCTTTTAATTTTTTGACGTTTTAGTGTATTTTCCAGCTCCTTCAACTCAAGGCACAAATAAGGGTGCTTGCTTTTAATTTCGCTTTGGCCTTAATCAAATTTATTAACTTACCCTCATGACCTTGAGCGCAAACAAGAGGGTGGATTTTCACTTGAGGGCGCATTTGGATGTGTGTGGTTTTAATTCCTACGCCTTAGAAACTTTCATGCCATCATCTCTCAGCTTGGGCACATATGGAGGGGTCTCCTTCCAGTTTAAAATTTTAAAACACTCAACTTTCTCCTCAAGGGCGCAAATCAATCATGGAGCTTTTAATTTTTTGACTTAGAAAATTTTCAAACTCTCAACTTGTGATGGGCGCATTTCACAGGGGAAGTTTTTAATTTTGATGTTTTAGTGTATTTTCCAGCTCCTTCAACTCAAGGTGCAAATTCATGGGTGAACTTCCATTTGGGGGCGCAAATAGGGCATTGAGCTCTTAACTTTGATACTCCAAGTTTAAGGGCTCAAATGAGTACTTCTACTTTTAATTCTCCACGCCTTAGAAACTTTTAATTTCACCCTCTCCAGGCTAGGCGCAATTGACATGTCTTCCTTCAAGTTGACACCTCAGGCGCAAATCACATGGGCAACTTTTAATTTCGTGACTTAGAATATTTCACTCCTTTCTCTTGAAGTAAGGCGCATTTGGGACCTCTCAACTTTAACTTTTTCACACTTAGAGAATTTCCAACTTCTTCCCCAAGACAAGGCGCATTTGACCACCTTTACTTTTATTTTGAGTGCCTTAAGCTTAAAGGCGCAGATCAATGGGATAGCTTTGAGTTTAGGGCGCAAATGATAGGTCTAGCTTTCATTCTGTGACTTGGGCGAGTTTGCAAAGAGGGGCGCATTTCATGTGTCAAGCTTTCAATTCCACGCCTTAGAGTATTTTCTAATTTCTTCCCAGTCTAGGCGCAAATAACCCTTTGTGCTTTCAATTTGAAGTGGGGCGCAAATGATAGGTCCTTCTTCCAATTTTAATCCCCACGCCTTAGTCAAATTTCAAGCCACTAACCTCAAGGGCGCAAATCAATGGTCATGCTTTCAACTTTGTCAACTTCAAGCTGAGGGGCGCAAATAGCATGGGGAACTTTTAATTTGTGCCTTGGTAGAATTTTGAAGTCTTCTCTTCAGGGGCGCATTTGATAGATGGTGCTTCAAATTTGATTGCCTTAGAGAATTTTAAGTTCATCTTGTTTTCAAAGAGGGGCGCATTTGACCCTTGAAGCTTTCAATTTCCAGACTTAGTAGCATTTTCATCTATCTTCAGCTTATCAAGGTGAATTTCGATGCCAGACTCCAAATTTTATCAAACCTGGTAGGTTTCATGCCTTTTGCCAAATTTAGGGTGATTTCCTCCTGCTAACCCTAATTTGCCCTGAGTTTCTATTTTTAGAAAGTTCCTTGAATTTCGTGCTTTGAATTGACTTATGACTCTAGAAAGCTTGATTTTCGCCCTGTTTCGAACCTTGAGACGTGATTATGCCGCTGGTGCCTGATGCTTGTCTATACCTGCTATTTTTAGCAACCTGCTAAAAATAGCAACTGCTTAGAATGTCTTCAAATTTCATGTGTTGAATGCCTGAAGCGTGGTGATCATAGCTGGATGCTGCTTTTGCACGACTGTCCTGTTTTGCCCTTGATTTTAGGAAACCCTAATTTCTCTGCCCATGCCTGCTAAAAATAGCAAGTGTCTGATTCTCCATTCTCTGCAACTCCGTTTGCCTTGAAATTCGCGCCAAGGGGTCCTCATCACTTGTTTGACCTGTTCATACTGAAACTTGACATTGTCCTGCTATTTATAGCTGCCTTGGAGTGACTTACTATTTATAGCAGCTCCTTGATTTTGAGACTTCCTTAGCTCCGTTCGAGTTGAAATTTGAATGCGGTGATCCTCGTCGGTAAACTTACCTGTCTGCGCTGGCGCCTGAGATTGACTTTCTATTTATAGCCCGTGTCAGGAACGCCTTACTAAAAATAGTAAGTGCTCCGATTGTCTTCAAATTTTGCTAGCAAATTCCTTGAAGGATACTGATCATGGTGGATACTTCAGTTTTGGGTATTTTGACGTCTGATTCCTCATTTTTAGCCCTGAAGCTCGAAACCCTAATTTTCCTGTGTGTTCCTCAAATGAGCTCTGTTTGACCTCGTTTCTGTTGCATGTTGATCAATTTGTGGTTCTGAAGTGTCGGGCAACTGCCAGAGTGGTACCTGCTAAAAATAGAAAGTAGCTGAGAAAGTGACCAACCGGTCATCAAATGATTTTGCATGTTACACTGCTCGAGAGATCTTGAAAAACCCAGAAAAACCCAGAAAAATTATCAACATGCACGCACTGGCTAAAAATAGCAAGTTTCTGAAAAGTGACCAGTTCTGCTTGCATGTTACATCGTTGCGAAGCTCTTGGAAAACCCAGAAGGAATATGTCGACATGCGTTGAGAAAATCTGCATGCAAACCCTAATATCTGCATCTGAAGGCCGAATGCTGAAAGTTGTTATCCTGTTTTGCATGTCATATCACTGCGAAGGTCTCGAAAAACCCACAAAGAATACCCAGACATGCATCTGAAAATTCAACATGTAAACCCTGGAAATTGCCTCCGAAGGCAGAACTGCTAAAAATAGCAAGTCGTCCGTTTGTGCTCAAATTTGGTCAGTGATGAGTTCAAAGTGCTCAGAATGTGGTGTCATTGTCAGAACGTGAGAATCTCGAGAAAACAAACCCTAGATTGACACTTACTAAAAATAGAAAGTTGATAGAATTCAGTGAAAATTCAGAGAGATCTTGCCAGAAGTATTTTAACAGCAGTGCTAAGATCAGAAGTTGATTATCCAATCAACTTGACCTCAAAGTAGTCTGAAAATTATAAACCCTAATTCATTGAAAAACCCTTCAGACTTAGTCATAATTCAAATCCAGGTCAAATGGTAAGTACACTAGCAAATGGAAGGAACAGACTGAGAGAGACAAACCAAAAAGGCAAAGCCAAAAGACCGAATGGAGAAAAATTTAGGGGGTCCCCATTTTGAATGGGGCGATGTGTGAAAAGGTCACAACAGGTACCTTGAATGCGCCCATGTTAGAGATGAAATGAGAAAATATTCAAAGGCGTTGGAAACAATTCCACCTTGATGTGCTAAATGCACCCATGTTAATGATGGGATTTAAATATTTTTCTAGGTGTTAACTCTTAATTTCACCTCCTAGAGGAAAAATACGCCTAGACTTGAAGGGGTGATGAAATTTTCTAAGGCACGAGTGAATTTGCGAGAATGAGTCAGGGATACCAACTTCGCGAGGTTGCTGAGAATTTTCAAGTCAGAGCAAGGAAATAAGCCCAAAGATGAAGAATGGAAATAAATTTGATAAGAAAATATTTTTCTAAGGTTGAAAATCAAAAAATTGAATGAACCCCTTCGTTTTTAGACCCATGAATTCATCATGTTCTGAGGGGAATTTTCTTCTGGGTATTGAAGATCTTCGACAAGGAATGGATCTTAAAGTCTTTTGCACTTCGAAGCTAAGGCTTTCAAGATCAAGATTTTGATTGGCACTTGAAATAATGAATTTTCCTAGGGAAAATTAAAATTTTTTCTAAGGCAAGGAACAAAATGTGTTAAAAATGCCTTGGCGGATGAATTTGAAGTTCAGCGCCTAGATAATTTTTGATCAAATTCCTGATGAAAACATTTTGCTCAAGCCAGAGTTGGATGAAATGTCAGAGTGAATGCCTCAGCTGGAAAAGTGAAGAAAATGCAGTTGAAGCTGGCACTTTCAAAAGATGATTTTAAAGTGCATCTCTTAAATACGCCCTTGAGGAAGTTGAAGATTTTTCTAAGGCATTGAAATATGATGTACAGGTGTTATATGCCCCAGCCTACAAATGTTGAAAATCATGCAGAAGGCAAAAAGTTGGCTGGAGAAAAACGATGACCCCTATCAGATTCGAAGATCATTCAAATCTTGGATGTTAAAGCATGGAGATCTGGTAAGTAGAGTGGATTTATATTGTAAAGTGTTTTGATGTCCTCTTTGTTTGTTTTGTAGGCTGAACGTCGGGGCCATGGCACGGTGATTTGGAGTAATGAAGCAAATAGTCCAGGATGATAAATCATGAAGGAAGAAAAGTTGCAAGAAATGGCTAAGTGTTGGAGTAACTTAGTATGTGCCCAACTCAAGTGGCAAGGAAGGAATGTTTTCAAAGCTCAGCATGTAGAAACCCTCGTTTCCCCCTGATACTGATTCTGACTGAAGTTTTATGTTTTTCTGACGTTTTCGGGTTTTTGACGTTTTCTAGGGTTTTAAGCATAAAAAGCAAGATGGCGATTTTGCTTGGAATTGGAAATAAATTCAAATAAAATATATATCTCTGGAAAATAACAATAACTATCTCAAGTACTGAAGCCAGACAATATATTCCACTTCTGTAATGATTACAATGATGTTCCAGACACATGCAAGGTAAAAGGGAATAAAATATTGAAACCTGGTTTTTTTTGATACAGCAATGAATGAATGGTACGGCTGAGCAGCTAAACTCCTTCTCCCTCCGTCTGGTGCTCTGGAGTGGACACAAATGCCAAGGCGCCTCCAATTGATGAAGAAGGAAGACCTTAATGCAGGCGTTTTTACTCTGGAGAATTAAGTATGACTTTCTTTTGATGGTACGGCCTGCTGTACAGCAGTACGGCTTTCCTTTTTAACAGCAGCAAATAAAGAAGTATGCCCTTCTGTCTTCAATGCCTAATCTCTGAGATTTTGGTGCGCCTATATAGATATATATCTTCTGACTTAAACCCTGGCAAAAACCTCTGTGATTTGATTCACTAAGCAGCTTGAAGATGTACGGCCAGGTACAGTTTGTACGGCTGGTAAACAGCAATCAGCAATAAACTAAAATGTACGGTCTCTCTCTGATATGCTCTGAATGCAAGAATATGTGCGCCTAGTCTGCAAGATGCCTTCTGAACAAAGTACCCTCTGTAAACCCTGAATATTTATTTCCTGTGAAGCCCAATGATTTCCTCTGGATGAAGAAATCTCACAACTGGCAGTAAATCGGGTGATATCTCACACCCTCTGAACTGATTCAATGGAGATGGCTCGTTCTCCAACGAATATCGAACTCAAACCCTAAGGTCTCCGTTCTCTGGCAAGACTGATCAATTTTCAATTCATAAATGTCATAATGCCCAATTCCCAAGGCAAAACTCTTTATTCTTCTCAAAAGTGCGATTTCCTTAAAGATAGGGAATTTTTAAATATTTCAACTTTTAATCTTTTAATCTTTCAATAGTTCTCCGTCAAATAATTATAATAAATTATAATTATTAACTGGCCCCTTTTTGATGATGGGCGCCCCCTTTATGAGAATCACTTAAGTTATAATTTAAAATTATAACTTTATATTATAAACATTAAATAATTAATATTTAATCAATATAACTAAATATTAATATCTTCCTCGTTAATCACCCGATTACTGTTCCGTGCAAGAACCCGAATACTAATACTAACATACCATGCTTTGCTAAAAAAAATAGAAACGCCGAAAAATGAGCGAAAATGATCAAATCGCCAATGATGCGAGGCCAAGCCCACGACCCTCTAACCACTCGTCACCTACTGGTCTCTGATGGCCAATCTTACGATATCGATGCTGCCAAAAACGGGGACATGACAGTCGCCCTCCCTAAAATTGCTTGACCCCAAGCAATCTCTGCAAAGAAAAACTCCGATCCTCGGAAGGCCCAAAAGAAAAAAACTGTGAAATGTCCCACACATCACGAACTGTCTCCTGTAGCATCATCAAAACTCAACTGCGCAAGCAATGCCTGGATCCCAAACCCAGAGTGAAAATCTGTCGTGACGATCCTCCTCAGGCTGCCACTGCGCTCTACTGCCTCCAACTTCACCATGTTGAGAATAGTGAAGTAACCCAATGGGACCCATCCAATACTCAGTGCCAAAGCTGTCGCCATCGGGATCCCAATACAATATGAATCCACATCCATCCGTCATGCAGAGATAAAAACCTCTAGAAGCATCTACTATCCTGAATCTCTCCCTGTCTTCTGCTAAATACTCCTGGATGTGATAACTGTCCAAACCATCATGCCGACTAATACCATAGTCGCCCTGTAACCATGTACCTGTATGAATCTGCGACATAGAAGTATCAAGCCCTATCAAATACATATCGGCATGATGTAAAACGGACTGCTGTCCCTGCAAGTAATACCCCGCAAACTGCTGAGTCAAGTACCTGCAGCTGCCAACCCCATCTTGTGAAGATGGTAACTCTGCACACAAATATGAATTACTCCCCTCGACTGTACCGAGAGAATCATCCTGTGCACAAGTATTATGCATCGAATATGAATCATGTACAGGTGGATCAAAGGAAAAACCGTAAGCACTCCTCACCGTGTACACCTCATTGAACTCTTTTGTGAGTCTGGTTTGGAATTGCGATGCACTGGAACAATCCCAAACACTACGATCATCACCCAACCTGGAACTAGTATCAAGAGTACGATCAGCGCCCAACTCGAAGAGTGGGTTATCATAGATCGAACCACCATCAAATTCAAACAATGGATTATTCACAAACTGCACAATCACTCCACACTGATCTGAATCATCCATCTCTGAATCGCTGGAATAATAAATTGAATTGTACTCTTGACTAGGCTCAACCAGCTGCCGATCATAGTCAACTGTATCCGATGAAAAGACTGATTTGCTTCCAGGAGAGGGAAACAAATCATCACAAGTACCAATCTCCCAACTGGATGAGACTCTGAATATCTGCTGTGAAGATGGACAAGTATCGAGGGTTGTCACACAACTCTCCAGTATATCAACAACCGAGTCACAGGAACTATCACTGAACTGTCCTGCATCACCTATCACAGAACTAATGTCGAGAGGACCTGGTGCAACGCGTGGCTCACTGCAACTCTCCTCTGGTGTACTCATCCTATCTGTATCAACTGCACCTGTGACTGTGATGGATGTAACCACATCCTCAACATCTCCCTCACTGCTATGAACCATGGGTGTATACTCCTCACCAACCGCTGCCGTGGAAAACTGAACTATATCCAAAGGTGGTGAAGATTGTGCTAAACTCAACGCCATGGTAAACCTCTCAATCTGTAACTGTGACTCTCGAAGAGCCAACTGGGTGCTATGCAATGAGTCCCTAGTCACCTCCACCTCATGGGTGAGCTCATCGATTCGCTCCTCTTTTCCCTTCAATGCATCATAACAAATGCAATCCCACTCGAGAAGGAAATCCCTATCCGCAAGCAATTTAAGGTAGTTTTGTTTCATCGTACCAATTGCTTCTCGGAGTGCATGTATCACTGCAAGGGAGAAACCACTCTCACTGTGCTCATCTGTCAAAGGCGGACTCCAACCATAGGTAGTCAACATCTGACGAGCAACGTCAAAATGCTCAAGGGCGGTGGCAATCATATTATCATTCACTTGTAGTTGCCCAACCAAATGATGCGGACTCTGAAGCTTACGACCACCATACAAGATTTCCAGTTCACCATATGCACTATGATATGACGCTGATCCGTCATTGCTCACCACATGATACCACTGTAGAAACCCTCGTTTCCCCCTGATACTGATTCTGACTGAAGTTTTATGTTTTTCTGACGTTTTCGGGTTTTTGACGTTTTCTAGGGTTTTAAGCATAAAAAGCAAGATGGCGATTTTGCTTGGAATTGGAAATAAATTCAAATAAAATATATATCTCTGGAAAATAACAATAACTATCTCAAGTACTGAAGCCAGACAATATATTCCACTTCTGTAATGATTACAATGATGTTCCAGACACATGCAAGGTAAAAGGGAATAAAATATTGAAACCTGGTTTTTTTTGATACAGCAATGAATGAATGGTACGGCTGAGCAGCTAAACTCCTTCTCCCTCCGTCTGGTGCTCTGGAGTGGACACAAATGCCAAGGCGCCTCCAACTGATGAAGAAGGAAGACCTTAATGCAGGCGTTTTTACTCTGGAGAATTAAGTATGACTTTCTTCTGATGGTACGGCCTGCTGTACAGCAGTACGGCTTTCCTTTTTAACAGCAGCAAATAAAGAAGTACGCCCTTCTGTCTTCAATGCCTAATCTCTGAGATTTTGGTGCGCCTATATAGATATATATCTTCTGACTTAAACCCTGGCAAAAACCTCTGTGATTTGATTCACTAAGCAGCTTGAAGATGTACGGCCAGGTACAGTTTGTACGGCTGGTAAACAACAATCAGCAATAAACTAAAATGTACGGTCTCTCTCTGATATGCTCTGAATGCAAGAATATGTGCGCCTAGTCTGCAAGATGCCTTCTGAACAAAGTACCCTCTGTAAACCCTGAATATTTATTTCCTGTGAAGCCCAATGATTTCCTCTGGATGAAGAAATCTCACAACTGGCAGTAAATCGGGTGATATCTCACACCCTCTGAACTGATTCAATGGAGATGGCTCGTTCTCCAACGAATATCGAACTCAAACCCTAAGGTCTCCGTTCTCTGGCAAGACTGATCAATTTTCAATTCATAAATGTCATAATGCCCAATTCCCAAGGCAAAACTCTTTATTCTTCTCAAAAGTGCGATTTCCTTAAAGATAGGGAATTTTTAAATATTTCAACTTTTAATCTTTTAATCTTTCAATAGTTCTCCGTCAAATAATTATAATAAATTATAATTATTAACTGGCCCCTTTTTGATGATGGGCGCCCCCTTTATGAGAATCACTTAAGTTATAATTTAAAATTATAACTTTATATTATAAACATTAAATAATTAATATTTAATCAATATAACTAAATATTAATATCTTCCTCGTTAATCACCCGATTACTGTTCCGTCTGAAGCTGACGAACCCTGAAGTGATTCCGAATACTAACACAACCATACTGCTAAAAATAGCAGGGGTCCCACACTGCCTGCCAGGAATTGCTAAAAATAGCAATTCTGCAAGAAACGTCCGAATGAGCCCGAACGAAAGCCAATTGATCAAAACTGCCAATCTGATGCTGAGCCAAGCTTCCAAACGACCCTCTAACCACTCTGTCAGCCTACGAGGGTCTCCTGATAGGCCAATCTTACGATATCTGATGCTCGCCAAAAACGGGGACATGACACAGCACAACATCAAGGAAGAAAATCATCATCAAGCGAGAGAAGGAGGTTACAGCCTTGAAGTTTCAGATCAAGGACGTGCTTGCCATACCCTCTCAAGAAGTTAAAGCCATGATAATCAAACTCAGCCCATTTGCAGTCGGAAAAAGAACAGTGTGAACGCATTTCAAAACGGGAATCTTCTAGAAGATAGTGGCCATTAATTGCTCATTTATTACCCCTCTTCTTTGTGGCGGTTTTTAGGGTGAATCTTGTTTAGGGCTGAGGTGGCACAATCTGGGCCATCCAGTTGATTGTAATCTGAGCCGTCCATTGGACTTGGCCAGCTATATAAAGGGGCATCCCCCCTCATTTGTACCTGATTAGAATGAGACAGTAGAGTTAGACAGTAGACATAGAGTAGAGGGACAACTTAGAAGTGGCTTAGTATAGATTGATAGTGTAGTTGAAGAAGAAGGAAAGTTTTTCTTTTGAAAACTTTGTAAGAAATTGTTGTGAACACTCTCTCAATAAAAAGAGTTTTCATTGATGATGATCTCGTCTTTTGTTGTGAGTAGCTAGCAAGGTTTCTTCGTCCTTCTGATTCGAGTAGGATCTTAAAGTAGAATAAATTTCATTTCATGCAAGTAGTTAATGATTGTGGAATGTGGTCTTCAATTTGAGCAAACTTCGTCTATCCATACCACTAGTGTGTTCGCTGATGGTGAATGCGCCTTGTGTGGTCAACTGGAATATCGTGTACTTAACTTCGATCATGATTTGTATGTTTATATGCGTCGTTGTGATGGTATTTTCATGCTAAGTTGTGATCTGAACACCTTGAGCTACTCTTTGAAGATTGCTATGGTTCTGTGGAGGCTGTCCGAAGCGAGGCAAAGCGGAGCCTGGTTGAAGTCTACGAGAATTGATCGCCATGTCCCATGCCTTAGAGTAGATTAGAGCCTTCTTAACCAAGCACCATTTACATTTAATACTTTCTGGTTAGAATAGGAAACCCGTGCTTCGTTGATAAATCTTTTGAATTGTGAAAACCCCTTCCTCTGTTGCTGAACAATTCCGTAAGTCCCCTTGAAATACCAACAAATCACATTGAGCCAACTGAGACTATTCGCACTGAAGGAACCTTGGAGTTGAACGCACAAACTCTCTCGCAATCTTAGCGTGCTGGATACTTTGATCAAGAGAGAATAGGGTAGCCGTTGGCGACTTTATTCTGCGTTGGTGTGGTCACGAAAAACACATCAACACCCCCCCTTGAATGCGCCTTAGCTTGGAGGGGTACTTAGAACTTTTTTCTAAGTTGGAAAACTAGAAGTATCCCCCGTAAAATGCGCCCAAACTTGAAGGAGAAGTGTGGAGATTTTTCTAAGGCAAGTAAACTCAAAGTATGGAGGGAAGAGCATGCCTTAATAACCTTGATGAGTTTGAAAATTTTCTAAGGCACCCAAATTGGAAGTAGGACCCCTGAGACGCGCCTTGACCTTGAGGAGGGGTAAGAAATTTATCTAAGTCAATGAAAGTGGAGGTATGACCTCCTAAATGCGCCCTTGATTTGGAGAAGAAGTTTGAAATTTTTCGAAGTGTGAAAACTAGAAGCTTGAGGGTTAAATGAGCCCAACTTGCATGGTGAGTTTAAAAAATTTGCTAAGGCATTAAAATTAAAAGCTCAAACCCTTGTATGCGCCCAAGTTGAGTTGAGAACTTAAAATTTTGGCTAAGTCTTTTAAATGGAAGCAGAAGACCCTAAATGCGCCCCAGCTTAGAGGAGAGGATAGAGAATAATCTAAGCGTTGGGAATTGAAAGTGTGACCTCCTAAATGCGCCTAGTTTGAGTAGGAAGGATGAAAAAATTGCCTAAGTCATCAAAAGTGATAGCCCATAGATGTAAGTGCGCCCAAGGGAGAAGAAGTTAAATTAAACCTTGGGGAAAGTATTTTTCAAAAATATAAAAATTAAATGTCCCCCTTCATCTGTAGACACATGAATTTTGCATTTTCTGAGGGGAATTTTCTTCTGGGTATTGGAAATTTTCTTCTGGGTATTGGATATTTTCAACAAGGAAATGATTTTGAAGCCTTCCACACTTCACTAGAAATTGTAAGATGAAGATTTTTGATGGGCGCCTGGTTGATGAAGTTTTCTAGGCAGAGGATGTAAAATTTTCTAAGTCAAAGGGAGAAATATTGAAGATGGATGCCTAGGTGATTTGTGATGAAATTTCTAAGGTGAAATAATTTTCCAAGCCAGAGTGAAGATATGAAAATATTTTGGGGCGTTTGAAATTCCTTGACCCCACCTCAAATGCGCCCTCGGGAAGGGGAAATTTGTCTAAGGCATGAAGAATTTGGAGATGAAGTGAAACTCAAATATCAAGATGATATGCGCCCTAGCTCATAGATGCTAAATGCGCCCGTGATGAAAGTTATGAAGAAAGCAAGGTTTGCTAGAGAAAAATGGGGAACTCTACCGGATCCAGAGATCAATCAGACCTTGGAAGTCAGAATATGGAGATCAGGTAAGTAAAGCGAATTTATACTATAAGTGTTTTGATGCTCTTCTCTTTATCTATTTTGCAGGATGAACGCTGGGGCCAGAGCACGATGACTTGAAGTGATGAAGCAAGTAATCCGAGATTATATTACAACCTTGAAAGGAGATAAAGTTATGTGTTTCGAGCTCCTCCATGAGATCTCAGTTGCACCCAAATCATGAAGGAAGATGTTGGAAGAAATGGCTAAGTGTTGAAACTCCTCCACATGGATTTGAATGCGCCCAACTCAGGTGAAGAAATGCTCGAGTCCAAGACCGGAAAATCCTTCAAGATCGGGATGAAAGAAATAATGAAGGCCCAATGGTTAGAAATCATCCTCAGGCACTTCAAAGTTAAAAAACGATAGAGGAAAATCATCATCAAGCAAGAGAAAGAAGTTGCAGTCTTGGAATTGAGAACGTGCCTGCCAGGTCAGTGCTAGAAGTTGAAGCTATGTTGGCTAGATTCATAGAGTTTGCAGTCAAGAAGAAAACAATGCGAACGCGTTTCCAGACATGAATCTTCTAGAAGGATGGTGGACATTAATTGCTCATTTATTACTCCACTCCTCTTTGTGGCGGTTTTTAGGGTGAATCTTGTTTAGGGCTTAGGTGGTACAATCTAGGCCATCCAACCGATTGTAATCTGAGCCATCCATTGGACTTGGCCAGCTATAAAAGGGGCATCCCCCCTCATTTGTATCTCATTAGAGTAGAGATTAGAATAGAGCGACTGATAGTGTAGATTGGTAACACAGTTTGGAGAAGGAAAGTTTTTCCTTTGAAAGCTTTGTAAGAAATTGTTGTGAACACTCTCATAATAAAAAGAGTTTTCATTGATGATGATCTCGTCTTTTGTTGTGAGCAGCTAGCAAGATTTCTTTGTCCTTCTGATTCAAGTAGAATCTTAAAGTAGAATAAATTTCATTTCATGCAAGTAGATGCTAGTTGTGGAATGTGGTGTTTGATTCGAGCAAGCTTCGTCTATCCATACCACTAGTGTGTTTGCTGATGGTGAATTTTCCTTGTGTGGTCAACTGGAACATTGCGGACTTAACTTCGTTTGTGATTCACATGTTGGAATGCGTCGTTGTGACGGTGTCTTCGTGTTGAATTATGATTTGAATACCTTTGGTTACTCCTCTGAAGATTGTACTGGTTTTGTGGAAGCTGTCCAAAGCGAGGCAAAGCAAAGCTCGGTTAAAGTTTACGAGAGTTGATTGTCATATCCCACGCCTTAGAGTAGAGTAGTACCTTCTTAGGCCCTGCAACCATTTATATTTAGTATTTTCTGGGTAGCTTAGGAAACCTGTGCATCATTGCCAAATATTTCGAAGCTTGTAAAACCCCCCCTTTCGATCTTCAGTTGAACAATTGTGTAAGTCCCCCTTGAGATTGCCAGCAAATCACATCAAGCCAACTAAGACTATCCACTGCATGAAGGAACCTTGGAGTTAAATGCGTGATCTTTCTAGCAATCTTAGCATGCAGGAGACTTTGTTCAAGAGAGGATAGAGTATCCGTTGGGAAAATTTATTTTGTGTTGTTGCGGTCATAAAAAACACATCAACAGGACCTAACCTAAGGGCTTTCGCCTAGGCAAAAGAAAGTGCCATTCTTTACAACTGCAAGCTTTTTAAAATTCTGTTGGATTAATAGGATGCTTTGTCTTTAGTGTTTGCTCCACTATATACCTTCCCAAGCTAGATGATGTTATTAAGGATATAATGTCCTTTGATAGACCTTGTCTTCTATGTGAAAAAGAAAATGGAAACAAATGTTTAATAAAATGTAAAATACAATTTTTTAGATGATTGGCAAGAAAGACACCAATTTGGTGGCTGGGACCCCCATTATTGTACTAGAAAGTGACAGATCACCAACAATAAGTAAGCTCTTGATCCCTAGTCTTAAGAATAACTTGATGTTACATTGATTGATCAAACCACCCAAAGATTGATTCCTTACGGTTGGTGTTATGCTTTGAGAATATTAGGTCCCACAAACTTTTATGTTCCCTTGTTAATTCAAATGTGAAAGCTATTAAGTTTGGTTTTTATTCATCTTCTATTTGCAACGCTTTCATGTACACCTCTTCCAATGAAAGAAATTTGTTAGACAAAAAATATTGGAATTTAGTCAAATCATGATGAATGAACTTAAATGATGTCCATCGACTTTTTCATGGACACCTTACATTTGGTGATCTTTTGATCTTATAAAACCAACTAGTATCTTTGAATGTTTTAGGAGATCAAGAAGCTGTTTCACAACCTTTCTTTTTTGATTAGTTAGTGAGGGTTCTATTGGGGCCCTCTCCCTTGAAAATTTGACTATACAAGATACTGAATGAGAACTATCACAGCAAGCCTTTTGACTTCTTACTGCTGGATCTAAGCATATAGGAGGTAATTGCCTTATTTTTTTCTAGATTCCCAATTTGAAAACAAAGTCAAATTAACCCCTGCTAAAAATTCCACATATTGTGGCTCCAATAACATATCAATCTGTTGTTGCTCCCAAGAAGGGTCCTTTCCTTATTAAAACAGATAAGTGGCTTAAGGAAACATTTGGAGGCTGAATTGTAGTCTCCATAGCATGACGTGAAGAGGATGGAGGGAAAACCTCATCAATCAAAGGAGCCTTCTCATTTAGCCTCTAAAAAGACAAAGGAGGAATTAAAAGAGTATCCACAACATGGGCTAAGGTATAAAACTTCATCCCCCAAAGAAGCCTTCTCATGTAATCTCTTAGAAGACAAAATCCAAGAGCTACTTACACAAGAAATCTGCCACTTTCAGCACAATATTTGCTAGGAGGTCTTTCAAATTATCTAACTCAACCAGTATATGAGCAAATGTTGTATGAGAGAAAGTAGAAGTTGTCATATCTACGGAAATTTCTTTAGAGAGTTTCCAATCACTTCAAGAAAGAATCAATTCAAAATTAGAGAGGGAGGTTTGGGAGCTTGATCCATAGTAACATCACTTTAAGAGATTCCATTAGAGGGTTGAAGTTTGAAAACCATGACTTCATGAGGAGCGAATGCTTCCCCTATAACCAGATCTAATCATTAAGAATACGGTCTGTGTCCTCAGAGGATTCAAACATTGCAATAAAAAAGCCTTGGGCATAGGTTAAATAGCTAGGTTGCTCTCCATGTGTGGCTGCTAGATGCTTGATATCCATTTGTGCAAATTAGGGACACTAGACCAAAAGTGATTGAAACATTTCACGACATTCTTGGTAGCATACATTCTTTTGAATTGTTTTGACTTTCACAAAAAGAGGGAATGTTTCAAATACTTGTTGCCAACTTTAATGCTGATACCAGCAACACAAGAACCTTAGGGTTGAGTTTGTACCTCTCTAAGGTATATTTTTACCTCTCACAGCCGAATTTGCATCTTATGCAACATTCAGCTGCTGCATTGTGCAACAGTCACAACTTTCTAGCTTTTGTAACAATGTGTAACATTATGTTATGCACGACATTTGAACAAGTTCCACATGTGCTACAACAAAAGCTGCAAGGACACTTCACCTTCTAGGTCAAGCAGTAGTTGAGGAAGTTGTAGGGGTTGGCACATGAATGCGCTTTTCTAACATATTGTAATATATATGATCTCCATCTTCTTAGTTTAACAAGCAAGGGATTTCTAACATTGAATTCTATCATCTATATACATTCTTAACAAGTTCTTAATTGTATTCCATCAATCAATATCTATTTGGAATGAATAAAAGAGACATGCTTTATTTGCCGTTGTGTCTCCATTGAATGTGTAACGATGCTTCTACTTTTTTGTTTATTCTTTTGCATTGCATGTTAAATATAATTCACATATAGTTAGATAGATCTGTCTCGTAACTAGCTTGTGGATTATCCTTGTGCAACATCCAGGCTCAACACTTATAAGATACGATGTAAATGTGCCCTTGTTTGAGCACACTTGGTTTCTTGAGTTTGATGCAGTGACAAAGCTAAGCATCTTTTTTTTGGAGCTCGATATTAGAGGAGTAAATCTAAAGCTGTGAAAAGTCATCGTTCACCTTTGTGGGGTTACAAAAGTTGGAAGCATAAAATCACCCTCTCACTATAGAGTGTTAGTGGTCATCATAGGGGTCCATGATAAGTCAGCTATGCTCTTAAATTCCATTAGAAATTTCAAGATGTTTTGAACTTTTGTCCGCTCCTGCTTGGTGTTGAAGGGGAGAATCAATAACATAACAGACTTGGCTATTGTGTTGTCCCTTGTTCCTATGTTTTATTGCATTCATATTAAGGCATATAATTGGATCTCTCTTCTTTGTCTTTTTCTTTTTTCATTTTGTGTGTTATCTTTTGTAGGTAAATGTGGTGGAGCTGTAATAGATGACATTCCATGATTCTAAAGTGTAGGGTAAAATGAAATTACACTTCGTGGATATTTTTACTTTGTTGCTAAAAATATTTAGCTAATTTTGAGAGGAACTTGTTTCGATTGACTAAAATATATAGTCATGATTTTTTTGGTTGAGTTATGATTTAAAGTGATCCTTCTGACTGCTTAAAGTCAAAATTAAATCGCGGTGGTTTCCTATTATTAAACTTTCTTATGAAACTTGTTTGTTGTGCAGGTAACTGAAGGGTTAAAAAACATTTTGGATGTATCTGTTAATCCATCCACATATGCACAGGTAATTCAATCCGCTTTGTTCTTTTGAATTCTCATTATTTATTATTATCATTTTTGGTGAAAGTTGGAATGAAACATGAATTCTGTTGTTGGAACCCTACTAAAGGATGTCTAATCATCAATTAAAAAAGTAAATAGATAAAAATCACAGAGCACGCTTCTTGGTTAATCAGTAGGGATAACAATCTCTATTGTTGAGCATGGATGCAATTGGCATTGCACAATAAATTCATGTAACATAGAATGCATCTCCTTGTGTTGCCTGGTAGTGCATTTCTAAAGGAGAAAGAGGAACTTGGGTTGACATAATCTAAACTCTAAAATGAGGGAGCACCATTGGTTGTCAAAAAGGTGGTTAGTGTTTTCTGTTTAATTGCTCAGCAATTTCTGGTACTGAATTGTCTAACGTTTGCTCTAGATATGACATTTATCAAAAGGCCTTTTGGTAGGTAATAGGGGAACTACTTCCTTTTGAATGGCAATATTTACAATTCTGGAAAGGAATTGTTATCCTTGGCAACTTAAGTATAGAGAGCTCTACTAGCAACTAGGAATATGAAGGCCTAGGAAATGGATGGCATGTCTTAGCTAGATATTTTTGGGTTGTTGATCTTTAATTCCCCAAAATATTCTTGAGAATATTTAGAAACACATACCTTTGAAAAAACTAATGTTTGATTATGCTCCCTCCTGCTGTTACGTCAGGAATTATGCTTAATGTGCTGTCAAAAGAAATTAAAACACATTCCATTTAACCAGAATTCAAGTGGTAATAAGGAAATAACAACACTATTGTACCCATACGATTTTTTTTTTGTATTGAGTAATCAAATTCTTAAAATGCTTTGTAGGGTCAATGGAAGGAGCTTTTCAATGCATTTGATGAGGTGATGATTGGAGCTCAAATGAGGGAGAACATGTGAAAGAGTTGCTAAGACATGGAATAAATGTTTGCCAATGGAGGGGTGTGTGCCTCAATGAAGGAGAGCAAATTGTAGTAAAAAATAAAATAAGTTGCATGATATTGTAAAGGAGTGTGTGTCTCCAAAGTAGAACAGGAGGTCAACATTTTAAAAATGTTTGCTAGTGTAGAGGCACACATCTGATCAAAGAGGTACAAGAAGATGTTAAGTGAAAAATTTCAACTAGTGGAAGGGAGGATGCCATTGCAAAGTAATTAAGTTGAGCATTAAACAATGTCACCCAATGAGAGAGTAAGCACCTTACCGTCGAGGTACAAATTCAAATTTGCAAAAGTGTATGTCTATTAAAGAAGCAAAAATCATGAAAAAATTGCGATTATATGTGATTAATCACAGAATGTTATATTTGGTGATTTTTTCCTTGTTAAAATTATGATTTCTAAATAAATTGTTGACTAGTGATTTTGACCGATTTAAACAATTTAATCTGATTTTTTTGCGATTAAGCATGATTTCAACATTTTTTTCTGTGCGGTAAAGTTTATGCATGATTTCAATATTTTTTTTAGGGATTCAAATGGGTGTTTAATAGATTTCAAAGGGTTTTTCTTTGTGTGGGATATATTATCCATGCATGGTAGGGTTTATACCTCTATTATCAGAAACACAATGGGAGGATCCAATGGGAATAGGTTAAAATTTTAGTTTCTTCGTGAAAAAAATCTTACAAAGTCTTTTCCGAAAAAACACTTGGTGGGCATCATTACAATGAACAAACATTTCTCCTTTTTAATTGCTTTATAAAATATGTGGCTGTTTTTTCAATTATCCATGTGTGGTAGTGATGTAGGAGCATCCGGGTATGTGCACAATCAGCATCGACCAAAAAAAATATTTTGGTTTGAATTTATTGTTTTGGTTTTGGTTTTTGGCTCTATTTCGATTTCATGATTGTTTGAGGCAGATTTGAACAACATTTTGTCATTTCATATTTCGATTCACATCTTCAGCTTCAGTGCATTGAAGTCAATTGGTTCCGGATGATTTTTATTTTAAGGGGTAAACACTTTTAACCTGGAGCTGTGAACCAGTGAGGTCACAAATGGGGGACCTCATCCCCAATGTAAACATTCAACAATTACACCCCAATGGGGTTTGAACCTTGATGGCAAGAACAACACTACAACAACTTAACCATCATGCCATGCCACTATTGGCAATTGGTCCTAGATGATTAATTATTATAAGGAAATGAACAATTTACTTTATTTTTCTCACATATGGATGGGATCCATGCTTATTGGAAAGTTAATAAAAAAAAATACTTTGGGTGCAAGGAAGAAGATAGAGGGTTGCATTATATGCAACAGGAAACAACAAAGAAGAGGCAATACAATTAAAAGAGATTTATTTTAAAAAGAAAATATATGATGAGGAAGATTAAAGGCCACATAGGGGAGGTGATAGGATACCGAAAACAAATGAATTCAAATGTGCAGCTAGTGACAGAGAAAAGGGATGCCTAGGTAAAGAAAATAGAGAGAGAGTAGTGGTGCCATCCTTGGTAAGGATGTTTGTATGCTGAGAAAAGAGGGGCTGCAGCATATGATGGAGGAATAAAATGTTTTTCTAGATTAATTAAATGCAGATTGGAATAAAGGGCGCACTAGGCAAGTATGGGGAGATTTTTTTTTTAAAAATGAAGAATTAAAAATTGCAAAGATGGGTGTGGGTTTGAGTGGAGGAGAAGAGTTTAATAAAAATTGAAAATTAAGAACTATCTAAGACAGGCTGCGTTGAAAGAAGAGAAGACACAGGAAGAATAAATTAAAAGAGAAGAAGAGAGCAGGAGTCGCATGGGAAGATAGTGCAAGAGAAATAAGGTGTTTCCAAACTTGCAAGCAGCAGGTTATAAAGGAAGATAAATCAATAGCAATGATTTAAAAAAAAATGAATATACAGGCTGCAGGTGGAGGTGAGCATCAATATGAATGCAATGCACAAAGAAACATTTAAATTGGATTTATATATAGAGTAAATTTGACATGAATAGTGTATTGAAGGGAAAGATAAATACGTAGTGAAGAATTGAAGGCATCCAAATTGGCAGACATGAAACAAAATATAGAGAATTAATTTGCAAAGTTGTAAATAGTGTAACAACCCGACCCTTCGGTAAAATTTAAATTTTCATAATTTACATCCTACAAGTATGTAAACGTGTTAATCATGTCATTGCAATAGAATTTTTTTTCTTTTTCTTTATTGACAAAACATGAACAAGTTGCCATATTAATATACAACAAAGATTCCATTTCAATATAATAACTTCACAAGTTCATGAAACAAGAATACGTACCTTAACTAACATAGCTCCAATGAGCTTTAGAACAAATAGTAGTAAGAAGGTCCAGGAGTCCGTCCTTTCAAATCTTGGTACATCGGCCGCTTGCTGAGGAGGAGAAACATCGCTCGGGCGCTTTTCTGCCAACCACGGACTTATAATGCGGTCCCCCGCACACCTATCGTTAGATAGATGGCCCTCCCTTCGAAGAAGAGATTGGTAGGGTATCCTTTAACGATTACCAATTGAGCATCGTGTTGTGTTCCTACATAACTAAGTCCTGTGCATATGGCATCTCTTGAACTAGTATGTACTTCGGGATCACGGTGAGCTGACAGTGTAGTACTACAACTAAATGGTTCCTTACACTACTTTGGCCAAAGTGTTTACATTCAATAAAGAACGTAGGTCATTTGTCACATACACTAGCCAGGGTCGATTTGACTTAAGGCTTCCTTACTTCTACGCGTAGGTTAGTCTATCGGGGTAGTCCGTACCCTAGACGTCCTACTTCAAGCTATCTACTAGAAAGGGGGACATCTTAACAAGTACTCACAACTATCTCCCTTCTACTGGACATTTTTATCCTAGGAGCTTTTAATAACTTGACTAAGTTATTCTTCGATTAGTTGTGATCGGTAACCTATTAAATACCCTCAATTCTTCCCCTAGTATTAAATAGCTATAAGCATACATACACTCCTTATAAGGAGTTCATAGCAATTCACTCCTATGATCCTAGTATAAATTACACAATATGCAACCTTGAATCTTCATTTAATTTACTCTCTATGTACAAGTAGACAAGCAATTCACATTATAACTCATTCTTTCTTTCATACAGAAATACAGCTATGATTGACTTTCTACCTATGCACAACAGTAAACACAAAGATTTCTTTTTATTTAAATAATCAAGAACGGAGTGGATAGTAGAAGAATATCCCATGCTTGATTTCAAAGCTTTCCTTCGAAAGATGAATTTGTTGCTTATCTTCTCAGCACCTCAGCTAAAACAAACAACTGGCAAATCCTTTTCAAGCTTCTGCCCTATCTCACACAGATTATTCTCCCAGAATGATGTCACTCTAACTCAGATTTAAACTCTTCTAAGAATGATTCTTCAAACTGTCAATGGTCACAGTTGAGTGAAGCTCGAATTAACTGGTAATGGTGAATTGGTAATCCCACAGCACCATTTCTTAGAATTACAATTGACTCCTAGCAAATAGAACCTCCATAGTATAGGAATGCTCTCAGCATTATGATTACTTCCAGAACATAGAGATGCTCTCAGGAAATATAGAAACTCTTAGCAAATGATTACTTTCAACTTTCGGAGTTAAAGATCACTCTCAGTAATTATAAATGCTCACAGCAATATGGTGTCTCTGGAAATATGAAAGAATTATCAGAACTATATTGCTTTGAATGAAGCATGAATAAACTCCCAGGAGAATAAACAAGTACGAATTCCTCAGCAATACTAGAAAAATCTCTTGCAAAGGAAGAAATTCGACTTCCTTAACAAATGATGAATACTCAAACTGTGCTCTCAAATTGATAATTTCCTTCTCAATTGAAACAACTCTCACTCTTGAAAGAACAGAAACGAACTTCTGATTTCTATTTTCTCGTGTGTTTAAGATTGAGCATTTGCAGGCTTTATATAGTGTTGGAAAACTTAACCAATTCCCCTTTTCATGGCGTCTGTGCTGCCAACGGAGCTTGGAATGCTTCAAAGGAGAAACGTGTTGCTCTGTGGAGAGGATTTCGACCTCCATTAACTGACAGCAGTGGAGTATTTTCATTTCGCACATGTCAAGTTTGTAAAATCGTGACACCTCCTGGTTTTAGCGCGATTCAACAGCGACGGATAAGTGACGAATTAATTCAAGACCATTTCCCAGGTTGTATGGCGTCCACATCTCATTTTAGCTATGCACGAATTTAACCCAGCCGTTTTTAGTCGTTTGCCCTAGTCGCGCGATTCTTCCTGCGCGTTTTTGCTTCTTTCGCCATTTTAACGGGCATGGGCTCTTATTTCGAATTTATTTTACTCTTATCAATTTCGATATAGTTCAACAAGAAATATTTGAACTTGGCAAATTAACAAAGATATTTGATTCCGATTTTCAAAAGAAATACTCATTTTCAAAGAAAAACGTCATATTCCTAAATTCGTGATTTAGTCTCATTTCTCTATTGAATATTTAATAAAATGTTGATTTAAATTCCATTTGTTATTCAAATCTTTTATATAAAATACATCTATATATATATATTTTATTATATTAAAATATTTATATAATATAGTTTTAATTTATGTTATATATTTATGTATAATTATTTAAATTAATAATTTAAATAATATCGTATACATATCTATATTTTGTAAAGACTATACTATATACGTATTTTAATATAATATTTAAATATATAAATATATTTACCTTTACACCTATACATGTATATACATTTACATTTTAAATTATACATACATATACTGCGAACCAGTCAGCATACTTTCACTATACGTACTCATGTATATGTATATATATGTGTATATGTAAATTCCGAGGTAATATCGTCATAATATAATCATACAACTAGTTAGTTGTGGGTACATATATGTGTTTATATACTTGTATATCTCCTTTATGTATAAGTATTCATAAATACACTTATATCGACGCACACGTATAGCATGTCCATCTGCTCTAATACGTTGTATCGACATGAATGTACTTATGGACACTTGTACATACCGTATTTATATGTATATATACATATACACATGCCCACCTCTAACAAGAAACATTACTCCATATAAGATTATACTGGCAAGCATCACTTATTTACACATTCAGAAGTAGATACGACTCCTAATGATACTAAACAAGCCTACGGATGACTTACCCTTAACTTCAACAAAGACTTAGCTTACTCAGTCTATAGTATGTGTGTGTATGTCCAATTGGTACTCGTTACTGTTTACCCGACCAAGTTCCTCCCCGAGTGATGTCTCTCCTCTGCCTGGAGGAATGATCCTCTTTCTTGCACATCATGTTACGACAACAGGAGTCATATGCTCAAAACATAGCAAAATACATGAAACATTTCAAAAATTAGATTATTCACAAATCAATAACCTTTTATTCTCCTTTATGCAGTATTTCACCAAGAATAACTTCAAATGAAACAACATTCATATTGAAAACAAGGTACAAGCATCATTTAATTCACATTTACTCTATCTAGTAATGGTAAATTGTAACGTCACAATTTGGGATGTAACAACAGTGAGTTTGAACTTTCCTGTAATCAGACAAATAATGAATAAATAAATTCATTGATTTTCCAGCAATATGTGTTGCCAGTTAAATATATTAATTGAGAAATTGTTTGAGCTGCTTAATTCAATTGTCTGATAAGGTAGTTGGATTTTTGTTTTTGTCAAATGGTATTAGAGCTAGAAGACCTTGAGTGTGTAGAGTATGCACTAGGACTTGTGGGTAGAGGAAGCATGGTTGTGAAGAGCTCGTGTGGATTGTTGCAGGTATGAGAGAGAAGTCCTGAGCAGTGAGAGCTAAAGCTATGAAGAAAAGTGAAATTACAGATTGTGAAGAGGTGATGCAAGTTGTGAAAGATTGCAATGAGTAAGATGAAGATATATGCGTGGAAGACTGTGATATGGGAGGGCTAGAGACAATATCAAGAGAGGAAAATTTTGAAAATGATGATGGATATAACTATGAGATTGGACAAGTTGGGAGCTATGCAGTGTGGAAAGGTTGTGAGGGATGAGTTCACACCAAAGGCATGCCATGAGGAAGGTGTGAAAGAAAAGGATGAGGAAGATGAAGAATTGTGTGCAATAGTGATTGGGGAAATAAAATATGTGAGAAGTGAAAAGAAGAATGTAGAAGAGGTTGCTGAAAATGAGAAGAATGAAGATGCAACTGTAGAGGATGTGATTGCAGCGATGGAATGTGAAGAGATTGCAAATGGTGAAGACAAGGATGACTTAATGTTGCAGATTTTGGCAGTAGAAGAAGAGTGATTTGGTAAGCTTGTTGATGGAGGAAAGAAGATGAATATTGCAGCGAAGGAAAAAGAGGTAATCTATGAACATTTTGATTTCATGTGCGATTATTCTTCCATAGTGAGAGTAGAAGAGGATGTTGTTGTAGAGGATAAAGTTGCAGTTGCAAAGTTGTGTGTAGATGCTGCATGTTTGTGTGTAGAAATTGTAGAGGATAATGTAGGGGAAACTTGGTGGAGGTGGTTGGTTAGCGGTGGGATGGATCCCATGAATGATGAGCAAAGATGTAGTAAGCCCGGATGGCTTAACCCCGATTTGATCACTTTTTGCTGATATAATTTTCTGATCTGAGTTTTTTGTTTTGCTTTGATGGTTTTTGTTTTTTTTGTGTTTTTATGTGATGCAATACTTGAAATATATAATGCTGATTAAAGTAAAACTTGAAAAGCTATTACATATTAACATGCAGATGCAAAATATCGAACTTTATTTCACCAAAACAGCTCTAACAATCTTTATTTATCATAAGAATGTTATTCTTTGTCATGCAAGCTCTATATACAAAAAATTATGAGAAGAACTTGGTAGTTCGCTTGAAACCCTTGGTCTAATTTTATGTTGCAGCTGATAATGCACTTTTCCCCATTCCTTTTTGCCTGCTCCTTAAAACTCTAACCCAGCCGACCTCTAAGCAAGAAAGAAATCAGCTTCAAAGAAGGGCGATTTGACTTCTAGAAAGGATGTCTTCTTCTCAGGTTGTACGGCCCTCACAACACTTAATGCTCTTGAATTTCTTGTCTTTTGTGGCCTCTACAAGATGAGATATGTCTGCTGCTTGAAGAAGAATATCAGACCCAAAGTCTGAAATAAAACTCTGATGGAAAACTATGAAAAATCTCTCCAAATATGCTCAAATAGGACCCTTGTGTGAAGCCCCTCCAATGCCAAAATTCAGTGATTCTCTCAGCACCTCAAATCAGCTTTCCCACTAAAGATTTCACGTTCTCCAATGGCCTCCACTTTCACGTGTGAGTTAACTTTGGCCAAAATAAATAATATTAAAATCACTTAATGAGGGTAATTGCCTCATGCACTTTAAGTGGCCCCCTTTTTATAAAGTTAATAAATAACTTTATATTATAACTTATTATTATAATATTGTCATTAATACCTCATCCCTCATTAATAACTTATTAATTATGCCATGAATAATTGTGCCACTCATGACACTGCCAAAGTCAGGAGTCCAGGTGCCCTGCCAAAAATAGCATGTCCATAAATATCACTTACTATAAATAGTAAGTGTCTAGAAATGAGCTAGCGAGCAAATGCAAATGTTAGAACCTGAACCCACTAAAACCACTGCCATGTGCAATGTCCCAAATGCCTGGGGAAACAGTCCAGATGGACCCTCTAAACACACTGCTAGCTCACGAGGGTCAAGTGATGAGCTAACTCCTGGTCACCTGATGCTGACTAAGGAGGGGACATTACAAAAGAGGAGAGAGTCTTTGGAGGAGGATGGTGCATGGTGGATACAAATCCACGAGAGGAGAGAAGAATGGTGAGTAGAGTTGTTGGAGGACAGTGAAGCTAGTTTCAACAAGGTTTTGGAAGAAGAGGGAAAATAAATCATTTCATATGCACTTTGGATAGTGATGGAGTTCATTGCAGATTGCTTGTAATTTGAAAGAATGGTTCTACCATTCAACTCCATGTTTGTGAGTGTATGCTCACAAACTTCCTACCGGCGTGTCTGATGTAGGAGCATCCGGGTATGTGTGCAATCAGCATTGACCATAAAAAAATATTTCGGTTTGAATTTATTGTTTTGTTTTTCTGATCTATTTCAATTTCATGATTGTTTGAGGCAGATTTGAGCAACATTTTGTTATTTCATATTTCAATTCACATCTTCAGTTTTGGTGCATTGAAGTCAATTGGTTCCAAATGATTAATTATTATAAGGAAATGAACAATTTATCTTTATTTTTCCCGCATATAGATGGGATCCACGCTTGTTGGAAAATTAAAAAAAAATACTTTGGGTGCAAGGATGATGGAGGGTCGCATTATATGCAACCAGAAACAACAAAGAAGAGGCGACACAATTAAAAGAGATTTATTTTAAAAAGAAAATATATGATGAGGAAGATTAAGGGCCACGCAGGGGAGGTGATAAGATACCAAACAAAAATGAATTCAAATGTGCAGTTGGTGATAGAGAAAAAGGACACCTAGGCAGAGAAAATAGGGAGAGCAATGGTGCCATCCTTGGTAAGGATATTTATATGCATATAAAAGAGGGGCTGTAGCATATGATGGAGGAATAAAATGTTTTTCCAGATAAATTAAATGCAGATTGGAATAAAGGGTGCGCTAGGCAAGTATGGGGAGAATTTTTTTTAAAAATGAAGAATTAAAAAGTGTAGAGATGGGCGTGGGTCTGAGTTGAGGAGAAGAGTTTAATAAAAATTGAAAATTAAAAACTATCTAAGAAAGGTTGCGTTGAAAGAAGAGAAGACATAGGAAGAATAAATAAAAAAGAGAAGAAGGGAGCAGGAGTCGCATGGGAAGATAATGTAGGAGAAATAAGGTGTTTCCAAACTTAACTTGCAGGTAGCAGGTTATAAAGGAAGATAAATCAATAGAAATGAATTAAAAAAAATGAATATACAGGCTATGGGTGGAGGTGAGCATCAATATAAATGCACTGCATAGAGATAAAATTTAAATTGGATTTATATGCAGAGTAAATTTGACATGAATAATGTACTAAAGGGAAAGATAAATACATAGTGAAGAATGGAAGGCATCCAAATTGGTAGGCAAGAAACAAAATATAGTGAATTAATTTGCAAAATTGTAAATAGTGAGTTTGAACTTTCCTTTGGGCATCCACACTGGTAGGAAGGAAACAAAATATAGAGAATCAATTTGCAAAGTTGTAAATAGTGAGTTTGAACTTTCCTGTAATCAGACAAATGATGAATAAATAGATTCGTTGATTTTCCATTGATATGTGTTGCTAGTTAAATATATTAATTGATAAATTGTTTGAGCTACTTAATTCAATTGTTTGATAAGGCAGCTGGATTTTGGTTTTCGTCACGTAGGGTTTACACGTCTTTTATCAGAAATGCAATGAGAGGATCCAATGAGAATAGGTTGAAGTTTTAGTTTCTTCATGAACAAACTTCATATGAAGTCTTTTTTGAAAAAACACTCGGTGGGCATCATTTGATAGATTGGTAAATCGATTATAAGATGACAACATGCAAACATCTCTCCTTTTTTAACCGCTTTATAAAATATGGCTTTTTTTTCTATAAAAGTTTATATTTTGATTTTTACAAAAGTTTTTATATATAATATTTCTATTTTTTCTTTATAATGAGGGAATTTTAAAATTTAATTAAAATAAAAGTTGTTTAATTTGAATATATAATTCATTATAATTTTTTTTGATATTTTAAAAATTAATTTAATGACATTTCAATTGTAAATTTAAATACTTTTCTTAATTAATTAATTTTGATATAATTAATAATTTTAATAATATAATTAGTAAATATATATACAAACTTGTATTCATACGTGAGGCCCCAAATCCATACTTGTTTCTATACTAGGATTGACAACTTATTTTTTGTTCTTTGTTTAAAGTCATTTTATGTAATGTACCCTTTTCAATTGAATTGTGTTTGTGGACCAAAGGCTGAATTCCTACTTCCATTGTCTACCTTGGTTAGGGTTTACCTATGCGCACTTCCTTTTCATTCCCCATTTACCTATCTAAGGTCCCCAAAAGTTCCAATTATGGAGGTGTGTCAAATTCCCTAAATGTACACAAGTTGTTGGAGCGTTGGAGTTGCCCATTTTGGTATGCCTCGTTTCGAAACTCTGCCATTTCCTTATTCCTATTGGAATGATGGACTTTACCATCCCAATATACCTCCTACTTGAACTTTGACCCCTCACCAATGGTAAGGGTAATGTGGTATGCTTGACCCCTGAACTCTAACATTCTTTCCTTTTTAGTATTGTCATTCCTACCTACCCCTTGCATGATCGAGGGAGCCATTAATGCCAATTTTGATGCCGCAATGACTCTAGAAAGGATATCTCCCACCTAGAAACATTATTTAACTAAAAAGGGTGTAGATTCACTTGTACACGTGGCATTGGAGACTAATGATGACCACACTCTCATTTAATGCAGTGGTTGCGTCCCAATTTCCATTGGTCCTCATGTTTGATCTCAACCACTCATTTTGGGCGAGATTTATTATTGGTTGTCGATCTTTGAGGTTCTAGAAGAATGAAGGCGTTCATTGTAGAAATATATTGGTAGATTTTGATTATGTAGATTATTATGTATTATTCTATTCACAAACCCTAACCAAAACTTGTTTTGAGCATTCTTGTTTGAGTGGCCAAATTTTGAGGACGAAAACCCTTAGATTTGTTGGAGACCAAAGGACGAAAAGCCTTTGGTTTTGCTTAGTAGAGAATGAACCCCTTTTCTTGATAGCACGATTTCACCAGTGGTCGTGAGCAAGCTCTCCAGGTCATAGGCTTCAGCTACACGAATCATATAATCTATAGTGTGTTGTGGGTCCAAGCCGATTATCTTTGCTATTGCACTCATTGCAGGTGATTTGTCTTTTGACTATATTTCCAATGTTATCTTTGTCATTATGGCAATGTATTTGAATGTAATACAATCCTTGTTATTTTTGTTGAATTGTAGAGCATTGTAATGCATTTGTTACTTGTTTGATTTAGGGTTTGTGCAGTGTATTTCTAGTTAGGATTGTAATAGGTTTAGGGTACAAAATTCTTTGCAACCTATTTGTATCATCATGGGCCTAATTTGTAAGTGAGATAATTTGTTAATGCCTAAATCGTGTTTTGTGATTTGGGTTTGGATTAGATTGGGCTTAATTATATAATGCTAAAATCTCTATGTTGGGTTTTTATTTAATGTGTAAATGGAAAGGTAATTTGCTGGGTTTAATAGATTAGGGTTTACTATTATTGGTGTGATGGTAAAGGAAATTCTTTGGGTTTGCAATCTCAGCTATGAATGTTTTGTGTAAATCGTGAAGGGATCT
>VDFB02003925.1:0-16767 GCA_007258455.2 Sequoia sempervirens | reverse complement strand
AAAATAAATGCTTATCCTTAGCTAGTAAGATTCAAGTTGTGAATTGGATATTTTTAGCTTCCCATGTGTACTACTTTTGTTGGATGCCTTCTAAGAAAGGATATGATGACCTTATTAAAATGGTTCGCCATTTTTTATGGTCTAACTAGAGTGGTAAGGTAGGTTTTAAGTACACTTCTTGGTTGCATTGCATCTAACCTGTCTAAAAGTGGCTTGGGCTTGTTGGATCCTAAAACCCAAGGAGTGTGTTTGGGTACAAAATGGATAATTAGGGCAATTGAGGGAGAGGAACCATGGAAAAATTTGGTTGATCATCGTATTACTCGGGGTTCCATCAAAATAAAATGGCAACCAATCAAATGGGTTGATAAAATCTTATTGGCTCCCTTTTTTCATATTAAAGTCTCTTTTCCTTTACAGTCTATATAGAAGGCTTGGCAACTGATTTGCAAATTCTTGAACTAGAAAAACTACTCTCTACAACATGGGTTTAGTTTTGGATAATCTTCTATTTGGTGGAATAGGTTAGTCCAATACTATGGACAATTTCTTGATGTTTCCTTTCAAAGACAGGCTTATTATTTATTTAATAAAAGGAGTTAAACAATTTGGAGATCTATGAGATTTTAATACTCTAGATTGGGCTACTTGGCATGACACTAAAAACAAATTTGAATTAAACAACAAGACTAAAGGGTTTATCATTTTTGTCAAATCTTTGGTTCCTACAAAATTGCTTATGAAACTTTGTACTCCTTTACAATGCAAGTTTTCCAAGGACTGGTAGTGGTTATCTAATCATCAATTTGACTTACACAAAAAAGGTTTATTTGAGGCTCTTGCCTACCTTTCCCTTAAATCTTAGATTGAATCAAAAGTGGAATTGCAAATTTTGTGAAAAGACTTGGAAAAAGTTGAGTGCTCAAATTTGGCGATCTAAGGCTGTAGATTCTGGCTTGGAAGGTTCTACATTACAAGTTGTCCGTAGGTGACAGATTGAAATGTATGATGGTTCAACCAGCCAAATGCCCTTTTTGTCAAACACAATGAAAGTCCGAAACATATTTCTTGGGACTGTGCATGAACTAAGAAAAAATGGAATGTTGTTTTCAATTATCTCTCTGTTATTTTTGGTCATGCTTTATGTTGGAAATAAGCTGTGTTGGGCCTAGGCCTTCAAAATAATATTGTGGCTGATTTCTTGAGGCAAATTATTGTTTTTAACATATGGAAATGTAGATGTTTGGCTATTTTTTCAGTACATAACATGCACCACGCAACAAAAATGCTAAGATTTTACTTTGATATATTTTTTCAAACTGTTTTTTTGTGTTCTCAACTGCCGGGGGGTAGGGGTGAGCGTAGGGGGGGAGGGGGTTCCAAAGAACATGTTCAGATCAGCAAGCATCTGAATAGAATTAAATTTCAGTTGTTGCAACTACATATAGATGATACTGTTTGTTCCAAACAGCTGTTAAAATTCAGAGTCTAAATCTGTTATGCTGCTCTTGTAACTATTCAAACCTTGACTGATTTGTGACAACTGTGTGTATGTATTTTGTTTTGGCAGCTGTTTGACTACTCATTATTTTGTTTGTATCAGTCCCACTTTCTCTATCATTGATTGGACTTTTTTTTGATTTAGCATGTCCTTGTTATATTATAGGACCCAGCCTATCAGCTCCTATTCCCACTATAGGAGCCTGCTCCACCATCAGGCCCTCCCTTAGTGCATTTTCTTAAAGCTAGCCTAGCTGATGAAAGACTTTCATGTCAGTCACCCAGAATTCTCGAGCCTTGGAAGAACACGCAAACAAATCTAAAAAATACTAAATGCGGAGCAGTTGCAGATGACGTCAAGCGCAGTCTAATCGCGTATCCTCTGGGAATATATCTCTCAGAAGGAACGAAAATCGGAATGTTTGTTTCGAGGCGAATGGGTGAGCTGTAAACTCATTTGCGGTAGAGTAGACGGTTGCGCCTTGGAAAACGACGTGAAAAGTGAGTCCGTCAAACAAGGGGGATCTTTCAAAGATTTTTATTCCTGCACTTCGCAGACTCATTTAATTCACCGTATTTCATTCCTCGCTTCGCTTCTCCCGCCCGCGCATTTGGTTTCTCAGAAAAAAGTGAAGTACTGTTCAGAGTTTGTTGTCAAAATTATTAGTGTGACAGTCGGAAAGGCAGAAGCGGAAGTAATGGCATTCCATTCTGCGATCCAGACTTCAGACATGAATAATCACGCACCGTGCCATCTTCCTCGTGCTGCTATTTCTTCCACTTGATCGCCACCAGATCTGCAATTTACGGTTTACATAGTAAGGCTGCAAATAGAAATTTATTGACGGTAGTAATTTCCTCGGGGGTTCTGGTGCATTCTCTCGAATGTTCACAGTAAACCAAGTACACAAATCATATTTTATTATATTGCGTGCAATGATAGCTTTAGGTAGCCTTACGTAATGTAATTATGTTATATGTTGGGTACAGGCGAAAAGTGTATTTTAATATTTATTCTTGTCATTTTAATCATCAGAATACATCGTAGAATACAATATATATATGAATAGTCAGTAAACTAAATAATCGCAGGGTCCATTAGTCGTGGCACCCTGCTATAATACCCAATAGTCAGTTTATATAATGTCCACAGCGTGGATTTACCAACATATAATTAAACAAAACGTATGCTTTTCGATCTGCAAAAGAACTAATCACGTGATAATTTCATCGTACCAACGTCCACTCACGTATGTAAAATGCACCTAGAATCATTCCACCATTTTGGGGCCCTTTTTCAATCTTTTAACAAAAGCTATCGATGTGGCATCATGGCCTACGGATGTGCCCCTGAACCTTAGTTATAAGCGTAGAACTCATAAGTAAGTCATCGTAAAAATTGGAGTGATTTGAAATTCCTTTGACGAGGATAATTAGGCCAAGTTAGGTGCAAATTTCATCAGCCCCTCCCTAATACAAATAAAAGAATGCAGTTAAAACTGCAAAGAAAGCAGCTGTCCACCAGATTACCTAGAACCAACAAACACAATTTGCAGCTTGAAAACAAGAAGCTGATTGAAAGGTTGACTAAAATGGTCTATAATAACAGCCTGTTCCAGTACAACAGTAGTTTTAGTCTTAGTTTAGTTTTTGTTTAGTCATTAACAGTTAGTCAATATTTAGTCTTTGTTTAATTATTAACAGTTATTCAGCATTTAATCTTTGTTTAGTCATTAGCAATTATTCAACATTTAGCATTCTTTGTGTATATGTGTTGATATTGTCAAATCAATTTCAAGATGTGACTATCATCTATGAAATCAAGCATAATTACTTTCATTGACAAACATGTTCTCAAAGGTGTTTCTAGTCTTAGCTTCGTCTATTTAGTCATTAGCAGTTATTCAACATTTAGTCTTTGATTTCATTAGCAATTATTCAACATTTAGCATTCTCTCTTGTATCTGTACCAATATTGTCAAATAAATTTTGAGACTTAAATATCATCTATGAAATCAAGCATAATTCCTTTCATTGACAACATGTCCTCATAGGTGTTTCTCAAGACTGCCCTTTTTTAGAAATACACACTGGGATACACATTAGGGAACAAGCTTTGCAAGTCCCAAAGTTGAAACTCTATAGTGGATAAGATTACACCGAGGAAAAGCATTTGTGTCTCAAACTAAAAAAAAAATAATTTATTTGTCAAAGGCATGTGATCATAACTTTAGTACAATATCCCATTTTCTAGATATTTAACACAATAACCTATCATGTCATACCAAAAAAATAGAGGAACTTTTTAATCACCTGTTTCATTCATCACTTTGATTATCTCCATCAAGTCATCATAATTGAAGGTTTAACATCTATTATTGATTTATCGTTAGACTAGTCTACCTAAAATAATTGTGGGGTGTTATTTATTAGTACAATAGCCCATTTTCTAGATATTTAACACAATAACCTATCATGTTGAAGAAATACATATCAACATCATACCAAAAAAATAGAGGAACTTTTTAATCACCTGTTTCATTCATCACTTTGATTATCTCCATCAAGTCATCATAATTGAAGGTTTAACATCTATTATTGATTTATCGTTAGACTAGTCTACCTAAAATAATTGTGGGGTGTTATTTATTTTCCCTACATTTTGATGAACATACTACAGATCAAACACACACAAAATAGATAAGTTCTCTAATCACCTCTTTCATTTATTATTTTAACTATCTATTTAAAATCATGTTTTTTTTTTATTATATTACAAGGATAACAAGGGACCCTACCCTTACAAATGCCAAGAAGCATAAGCAAAACAAGACAACCAAGGAATCCTCACTAACATCAAGATAAACAACATAGAAATAACTAAGTAGAGTAAAACTAGAAGTCATTAAACGATGTCTTTCTTCTTGGAAATCAAGTGAATCTTGCCTTCCAAAGAGTAATTCTTTAGTGGTGTCATCCACCACATACTTTCTTGTATTGTCCTTTGTGCCTTTCTTTCAACATAATCTTCATACTAGTAACCATGCATTTAAGGCTATCTTTGCTCAATTTTATCATTTTGTTGAAAAATTCCTCTAGCTTACTAAATTTTATTTTCATAGAGAAATCAATGGTCCATAAAACATTCATTTTCTTCTTAACAACATAGTAAATGGTGTAAGGAGCATCATACTTACTATTCACCACTTTCACCTCTATTTTCTTTTCAACCTAAGGAATCTTCTAAGGAATTTCATCACTGTTAGATTATGGTTCTTTAGTCCTCTCGGGGGGGGATTCTCATCCTCAACAAATTTGGTTGGATTCCTTTGAGTCTTTTGAATACTTAAAGGACTCTCCAACAATATGAACACAATACTACTCATGGGAAACGTTGATGCTACCCTACTTTGCTCCTTGGAAAACCCACTATCCTAAAACTCATTGCTCATCACTTCAAAGGAACACAAATATTTATAACTATCTTCACCCTTGCTTGAAACAACTATGTTAACATCATCCTCCATAGTACACAAATCAAGAACTAGGTTTCCTCATAGACAAATGAGTCGATCTTCTAGCACTTTTAAGACTATTACTAACAAAAAAATTACATTTAATTTTGAGACCAATTGACTTAGAGTTTTGTCTTTTACAGAAGTAGGGGCATCAACCTTTATAATTTTCTACATAGCAAGTTTTGAATTAGGGTTCTTCCATAGTTTGACAATAGGCTTGTGACAAACAACATAGCCATTTTTATATTTATTTTTTTTAACAAAAGTGTGGACTTCAACAAGAAGTTTGGAACACAAGGTTGAGACAAACAAAATCAAACATACATTTTGAATATTATTGGCAATGGATCTATTAAGGTTGAAGTGATACAGATGGAAAATGAGCCCCTAATGAAGGGGAATTCCAACTTTGTTAAAAAGAACCTCATTCACTAAGCTTTCTAAATAATATTAAATGTAATAAGTAACACTTATCAGTCTACCATGACATAAGTGGTTTAAAAAAGGAAAATTTGATAGCTAAAAACACACTAAAACATACCCTCAAGGGTAAAATACTTTATCAATTAAGTGCTAACCTCATTCCAAGGGTAGGGGATCCCATCTAGATCTCTTGTACCCATTTTGATGTTTGACCAATTGTTCATCGCCAATCAAGAAGGTGTGGATAATTTTTTTGCTTCAACTCAAGTGTTTGATCTTTTGTAGATTGGTGCACAGAACCATTGCAACTCTCACTAAACCTGCAATCACTTCAAGTTTGACTCCACTAATATCCACCTTTCTATTTTCCCAATATTGCATAAATTTGATAGAGAGAGAAGTCACACCCTCCATGGAGTTAAAATATAAAGTAATTCTGCCTTGGATAAAGATCCCCCATAGTTCTTCATTCTAGCACAACTCATGATAGCTCAAGGGTTCAACCCCTCATCTCCTCCACCCATGAACTAGTAATTAACAATCAGACAAAAGGAGACACTCAAAGTATGAAATTGCTGCTCTAGATAACATAAATGTAATTTAAAAAGAGACTCCATTTTTCCCCAACTAAGGCAAAATGTCAAATTGATTCACCTTACAATATCTTGAAAAATCCTTCATAATTACTCTCTAATGACACGATATCATTATATTATGAACTAGGTGTTTAATTTCCATTTAATGATAGGAGCAACATATGCTAAGAAGAGTCATGATGGCCAAAATGTGAGTCATAAATCCATATACACACAATAATATTTTGTGAGCTATCACTACAAGAGCATAAGGAAGATCAACTTTAAGATACTTCACAAAAAGGATAGTGAGATCCTTAGATACATAGCCAAATGATTGATAATCCTACTAAAAAATGTTGGATAGATTATCAAAATAAATTATAGGAATACACTCCAAGAGCCTTTGTCACAACTCTCCAAAATCTTCATTCCACATAAATAAGGCCCCCATTGGCTATACTATTAGTATTTGTAGATGTGGATTACAAAGTAGATAAAAAAAGTTAACGTTTTCCTCATATTTGAAATATAACTCCCAGTTCTTTGTCCTAGCTTTGAATTTCCACTAAGAAGGTTTATAATAATCTTGGATTCTACCTCAATCTATATATTATTAATACCAATAGATAAAACAAGGTGAATTCCCCAACACACAACAACCATTTCCCCACTTCATTATTGGTTTTATCTCCAAGGATACTTGTAATATATGTGGGTAAATTGACCCACCTTTCTATTTGTAATAGCTCCCCTTTGCTAGTAAGTAACACTTTGCCTCTTCTTTTGATAAGCACTGCATTAATCTTAAGTTTCATCTTATCCCTCTAGGGGGTCTCTTTCAAGTAGAAAGTATTCCTAAACCATTTTCTAAAAATCTTATATATTTTGCAACCTTCTTTTTAACTCCTAGGTAACCCTTTTGATGACCTTTGGTTTCCCTTTAGGGATAGAATGAAAACATATAGGATTTTAATAATAATAACTCCCTACATTTCCTCCTCCTCATATGACCCTGTGTGTAAAAATTAACTAGAAATTAGATCTTTATAGAATATTTTTTAAAATTAGTAATTTCTTTCTTTTGACACTCCCCAAAGTGTCAAGGGATCATGTTTCAAATTTTCATAATATTTGGGTAGAAAAAGGGAGATGACCAACTCTCCAAGAAATCATCCATCATATTCGACATAATTTGGTTGATCTCAAATTTTTTGAACAAATTTTCCCACAATTTCCTTGTAAACTCATAATGAAAGAAAATATAATTGACATCTACAACACTAAAGGGACACAATATGTAGTGATTGGGAAAAGAGAAGCCCCTTCACTATTATTTATCTTGAGTAAGGATTTTTTTATGCCCAATAATTCACCAAAATATATTTCTTTTGTTCAATATTTTCTTCTATTTTTTTATGATAATTGTAATTGATAGAGTATATTTATAAGGGCCCAAAAAAATCCTTTTACTAAAACAAAAGGAATCTAAAGCTTTAAAGACTATTTTATAGATCATGAACAATAACATAATATCTAGAAAATAAAATCTTATAGGTTTCTCCAGTTAGTTATAAGTCCTTCCCTAGTCAAGTAATATTCAACATGGCATCCTAAACTACTAAATAGCTGACCCCTCACTTGTCACAAAAGAGGAAAGGAACAAGAGTTTTCTAAAAACATTATCTATCTTCCCAAAATTTTATTTGATTTTCCCTTCCCAATTTTCACAAACACCTCTTTCTAAGAGACTTCTTGCTTTTATTATATTGTTACAAATAAGACGGCCTTTAAGGACTCTATCAACATATAGAAATAGATTAGAATCCATACCTTGAATATATTTGGATTTCAATGTAGCCACTCAACCTTTGTTTTCCTTACAAATCACATCCTATTTTTGCTATCAAAGCTTTTTTGAACTTATAAATTTTTCTAAGCCCAAGGTGTCCACTTCCTTTTAGTTTGCAAACTATGTCCCAATTTACTAAAGACACCCTTTTTATTTTATCAATTCTTGTATGTTGATGTGAATGGAGTATTTTATCTAATTGATTTACTTCTAATTCCTATTCACACTAGTTTACTTAGGGCATTCTTAGGACATCATCACTTTATATCTCAATTCATAAAATTAAGATACATTCATAATATTATTTTGTCCTATGTCTCACCTTGGCCTATATAACTAAGGAGTTCTCATTCCATCATAATAATATCATATTCATGTACACATGTTGTGCATTTTCATCCTTTGATAGAATATAATTATTCTCTCATGTTTGGTCTCACTTGTGCTTTCATTAAACCTACTAGATCTTGGATGGCTATCTTCATAACCAAACCTTGCATGGTATAGATCATTCTATACCAACTTCTACATCGTATCAAAGCTTATGAGATTTCTTCTTGTTAGTTATTTTGAGAGATCTAATTTGCAAATCTTGGTTCTTTTAAAAAAAATTGTATTCTCTTCTCTTGAATCACATGATGATCTAGAGAATAAAAAAAATTGATAGAAATATCAAAGATGGGGGGGTTACTCTTTGTGGCCCTTTATATTGCAATTTTATTTAGGAGTATACTCACATGTAAATTTGAGTTCAAAGAATCCAAGAAAGTTAACTTATCCTTTTGATTTGTCTAAATTCGACATTAGAGGCCAAATTTATAATGGTTTAAAGTTGGGAGGTGGTTACCAAATCTATAAGGTAGTTGTATTTTAAAAATATTTTGGGTCAAATATGATCGTACCATCATGTCTAGAAGGCCCAAGAACCTAAATATTGATTGTTAATTCATCAAAATTTGATGTTTTTTCTTAGACCATTAAAAAAAATTTACTCCTCCCCAACCATATGAATCTTACTGGTATCAAAATATTCTCTATGCGATATATTCATTGGTAGATTCACTATGTTGGTTTCATCAATATGTGATTTATTAAGTCTTATTTTATAATTTATTTTCTTCATATTTTTTAAGAAAATCTATAATTTTCTACCCATAGATTTCAAGGTATTGTCACGTGCCTTCTAGGGGTTCCATGTGGCATATCTGACAACCCACCAATCAACAATGAATCTTGACAAATGCTATCATCATACTAGAAACATTTTCCACCAAATAGCTTGATAAGACTAGAAAAATACCTACATCACTTGAAGGGTAGGCAGTTTCTTATGTCAATATAACAATTTTAATATTAGAAAGCATTTTTGTGAAAACCAACAATAATTTGGAGGTCAAGAGAAATATTTTGTTAGTAAGAGAAATAGTCTATCTATAGGGGTTATGGACATTAGCATGATGAAAATGTGACTTTAGTAGCTTCTTCTCCCCAATCCAACCCCCTCTCCATTTGTAATTTTATTGTTGCAACTAATATTTAGAGACAATATTCTTAGTCATACAAGCTCCTTTTTGTGAGAATTTATTTTTATTTGGGGTAGAATTTCATGAGAATCATAGTGGTGCAATACTTGTTTGATTTCAGTGTCTATATTTTTTAGAAATTATAGATTCTCACAAGTGTTGTTGAGAAATTATCATTTTGAGAACTTCTAGGCTCCATTTGGGCTCATATGGTAAAATTTTTGGTGCAATTTGCTTTGAAAGTGCATAATTTTTTGTACTTTGTAGTTTTGTAATAAAATTGATTTCATTATATCATAAAATTGTACTTTCAATTTTGTGGCCAAATTGTGCATCTATGATGTATTGAACTCAAGGCCACTTCATTGATCTAGCAAGCGAGATCTAATTGCATTATGTATAAAGTGCCAAGATCACATATTTCTAGGGGGTTTTCATGATTGCATAAATTTGGGGGGTAATTTTGTGTTTTTGTTGGTTGTAATCATGTCTCCTAATCTATGAAAAATTAAATGTGAATCTTATAGTGGGAAGGAAAAAAAGAGACAAAGGATTGTTAAACGAAATTGATGATTTGAAACTTCTTTATAACTTCACCAATTGCGATGACCTTGCATTTCCAATGGCATTACATATATTCTTCTAAAATAGCATTTCCAAATACATATGATATTCACACTCAAACATATTGTGTAAACACATCATTTAAGGACGAGCAATGTAGTCATATGACATGTATTGATATCTCATCTCTATCTATTTATTAAAATGAGACTAGTATTGCTATATCCATGACTCTCATGATGTAGTGCAATAGGATATTCATCATTTTCCATATACAAATACTTGGGGTGAGTACTTGACATAAATCGTGTAAAGAAGCTAAGGTAGTGGAACAAATTTCTACACAAATCTTGAGAGGAGAATAATGCAAAACTTTACTAATTTTTTCATTTATAGAAACTTAATAAGATATATATATATAAATATCATGCATACCACAACATACTGATTTATGTGGGGAAAACCCTATCAAGAGAAAAACCCCACAAGTTCCAAAAGCCACCCAATATATTATTTAGAAATCACAAAGATTATAATATACTTGTAGAGAAAGCTTCTCACAGGAGTATTACCAACCAAATATCCAAAGGTAACATAGTTGCTATCAAAATCTCAGAATACATCACAATAAATAGTCATAATACAATGCCCTTTTAAAATAGGGTTTCCTTCTAGGGAAAGTCAAGCTAACAAAATATTGGTCATCATATCTAAGACCTAATGATGAATGGTCTAGATTTACAATAATAAAATATAAATAAAATTTTCCTTTCAAGGGTGTTGACCCTGAGCCCCTGATAGGGCACACTACCCCTCACCCCTAGCTAGGGGGTAGATCCCCCCAAACCCCTCGCAAAGGTAAACCCCTCACACCCCCTATCATCAACATATCAAAAATAACTTATGTAATTTAAAGGTTGAGACACATTTTCCCAAAAAAATGTTGCTTTATTTTTTGATTCTTATCTTATAGACTTAGAGGACACTATTGAGGATATTCATCTCCTCTTTGATGTCAACTCTTATGGAGTTTCATCTTCTTTAGATGTTGTGAGGGTATATTCAGAACCTCCTATTCCTTCTCTACATCATGAAATAATTTGTCACAATTGCATTGGTACGAGAGAAATATTTGGAGGATTAATCTTTAGTTTTGGATTATTTTCTACATCCATCTCCACAAGGTTCTAGATTGTCATTTTCATCAATGTAGCTTGGAACACTTGACTTGATTGTATCACCTTTTGACATCGACATGGAAACACTTGAGTAGAGTTTAGAGACATCACATATTTTGATCTTTCTTCCATCATATTAATTTTAGTAATGGGAAGACATCTTCTATACATTCTTGGGTTTATTTCGTTCTAAGGGGAGGAAGGTTTTCCAACAATTTTGTATCATCTTAAGAATTCATTATCAAGCATCTACCATCATTATAGGAAATTATACATTGAGGGGGGATTTTTATGGTATCTCTTCTTCTCTTATGAGGGAATTTTTCCTCCCATGGTGTTCTCTCCTAATTCTTCTAGAGAGCATATTATATTTTCTCTCTTTTGGAGAGGTATTTTTTCTAGATAGTTTTTTCTCATTTTCTCTATTTGTGAGAGATTCACATGTACATGGATACCTAGCTTGGTCTCATAGTTAGGACCCATATTTGCACTACTGTATCTTTGCATGTTTTCTCATTCTCCCTAAGTTGCACTTAAGGGGGGATGGTGTGAATGAGGTTTTATATCTATCTTCTTTACCTTTAGGTCCTATTCACACTAGTTTACTTAGAACATTCTTAGGGAATTATTGATTTATGTCTTAGGTCACAAAATTAAGACACATGTCATAATCTTATGTTGTCTAATATCTTACCTTAGCCTATATAATAAATGGATTCTCATTCCATCATAATAAATCATATTCATATACACATAATGTGCATGTGAATTATTTCCAGATATAATATAATTAGTCTCCCATGTTTGGTCTCCCATGTACTTTTATTAAGGCTCCTAGATCTTGGATGAATATCTCCATAGCGAAATATTGCATGGTACAAATACATTCTATACTAACTCTTACACTATCCAAAGGATTTTTTTTCTAAATTTTATCTATTTTATCAACCATATAACTAGGTTTCTTGAATAAGGAAAGATAATAAATAGGTATTGTATACATCTAAAAATGGTCACATCACAATCGTTTGGTAATTAATTAAATATTTTGGCCATTTAATTAAATCTCTAAATTCAATCTACGTATAAATAAATTTAAATTATTTATTTATATTGTTTATTCTTTCATTTAGATTAAATAAATAAGTTTATTTAATCACTTTTCTTATCCATTTCTTAATTAATTAAATAAACATTATGATTTATTTATATTAATTATCATATATAATCTTGGCTTGAATATTTTATTCAAATAAAGATTAAAGATTCTTCTCTTCTAAAATTCTTCTAAAGTCCATTCACAATTCCATATTTCAAATATTTGATTAAATTCTTCTAAATTCCATTCACGATTAAATATTCCAAATATTTAATTAATTCTTCTAAGTCTATTCACAATTAAATATTCCAAATATTTAATTGAATCTTCTATAGTCCTAAAATTAAAAATCAAACTCACATGAAATTAAATAAATTTATTTATTTAATTTGGATTATCTTCAACAACCGTGAAACAAACTTCAAAACAAAAAATTAATTTCTCTCAAGCTTCAAGTAAGATTAGCTCCTGCGGGTTGGAAGATGTTTCCCATTCTTTCTCTCCAACCTCCCAAATATATTCCATCTTCCTCCAACCTCTCCATCTCCTCACCATTCAAAAATTACCAGACAATCTCTACAAATCCATTGATCTTTGCCACCTGTGCCTTTGCCTATAAAAATCTATAAAAGGGATTGTCGGGTCTCTAAAAAACATAGAAGCTTTCATACAGGAAAACTATAGTCAATTAGCCTTCCAGCATCCATAGCCTTTAGAATCATAGCATAGCATAGCTTAGCATATTAGCATTCCATATCATGGCCTATTATCCTCATATCATAGCTTTAGGCTAAATTCCATAATCCATGCTCTCTATGCATAATCTACAACCCCCTGCATATATGCACGCATTTCTACCTACCAAGATATAGATAAGGAATTAATCCCTTTACATACTCGCTCTGCCATTCTAAGAACCTTTGCTTATACAATCTGAGAGCAACAACTTCAAGAGAATCACTGGAGATAGAGAACAATGGAACGATTCTAAAGAAGCTTTGTTTGATTTCATTTCAATTTATCTTGCTTTCTTTAGTTTAATGTTGCATTGGTGTGTTTTTATTGTTTTACTTTGATACTAACATTTCCCACACACAAGTATTCTCTAAAGGGAAGCCTTCAAAAGCTAAAATTTCCCAAATTGATTGAGAAGATTCCCTTTCCATCCCACAAGTTTCCTTTGAATTATTTCCATGATAATATTCCAATAAAATGCAATTAATTTTTTTTAGCAATCAAAAGGAGACCCAAGTATAAAGTAGGTAATAACATAATATTATGCTCCAAAATACCTACAATAAGCTATCACATTCCCTCTAGGGTGTTAAGAAAGTATAAAGAGCTCTTGGTGTAACTAATTTGTTGTATAGAGGCAACCAAATAATCATTCAACAAGTATTTCAACTTTAAAACTTAATGTAGAGAAGGCTTACCAAACAAGATTATATCATCTACAAACTATTAATAGTGAGAAGGGGGGACTAATGAGGTATGTTTAACTCCATCAAGAGAATAAATTTTTTTCCATATGGTGATGTTTCTTCTTGAAATTATAGCCACCATAATGAAAAGATATGGGGATATAGGGTCCCCTTGACCTAACCCTTTGTTGCTACTAAAAAACTTAATTTACCATTAATGAGGATTAATAATTTGGTGGTAGAAACATAATATTGGATCAAGTGCAGAAGGTTACCTTGGAATTTGAATTTTCTTAAAATTACAAAAATGAACACCGAAGAGACTCGATTATAAGCCTTGGATATGTTAAGATTTTTCTTAAATGCAAATTTTCATTAATTTGACTTACAACAACGAGTTCCTAGATTGAGAGGAGGGTTTTAGAGATTATCTCCTTTTTCTTAAAAATATTTCAAAAATAATTTTTATTCCATCCCTTAACCTTTTTCTTTCTTCGCTTTTATTTTTATTTTTGAGATAGTCAAAAAATGAAGAACCTTAGAAATTAGGATCAATATTCCATCAATGCTAAATGTAATTTCTGTTAGGTGTGAAGATCACATTATTTCATAATTTAATGGATAAATCCACCTTTAGATTCATGCTATCTCCCAATTAAGGAGTAGCTGTGATCAAACTAATTTTAAAGTAAGAAAAAGGAAGAGAAATATTTGTTGAGTACGATTATAATCACCAGATAATTAATTAAGCAATACCTGGGTCTCTTATTAATTTATTCACTTAAGTTAAACTTAGGAGTGCTTTTTTATTAATAAATTAGGCTATTTATAGGTTAAATTGTCTCATTGTATGAGATAATGATACTTGTCACAATCTAATCAAATCTTTATCTAGGATTTATGTTTTTTCATTTATAAGAATTCATTATTGTACTCTTTATAATCATTCACCATTCAATTCCATTCAATTTAATATACAATTATAGCTTAATCTCAATATAAAATTCTTGTGTGGATTCAATCATTCTCTCTTGGTTGTAAAACGAATAAGTTTCTTTGATCTCTCATATGTGATGGGTGTTTTTGGTTGTAGGTGACTTTTAGGAGTTGTGGGGTTCACTATCAACTCCAACATGGTATCAAAGCAAATCTATGGATTTAATGTGTCTAAATCCAGATATCTATCTTTGAAGGAAAAATTGGTTCATCCTAGAGCAAACAACCATCATTGTTGAGTCCATAATGCCCAAAACCTAAGGATCACCCGTTGTTTCCATCAAATTGGAAAATTTGGAAAGAAAAATACAAAAAAAAATTAGCAACAAGGACCTTCATATTAAATTTGTAGCCGCTACATTTATTTCTCCTTTGTTAGCAGGTAGTAGGATGGATGCAGGCATCGAAATTAATTTTGTTTTTTCCCAGCTTTTTTTCTCGAAAATATCAAAATAAAAATAAAAAGGCATATTCAAATACAAAAATAAAAATTTTATTGCTGCATAGTAGGGCTGTACCCCTCAAAAGTCAAGTACCTAGCTAGGTGGCTGCAATCTCCTATTAGCCTAATGGCGTGGGCCATACAGTATGACATAAACGCATTTACCAATCGACGCTAGTGCATTTTAACTCATTACCGACATCATAGGCACCCAACAACTACCACCTTTTAGAAAAATGATGAATTTAAACTATTATGGCCTCTCTAGCAACATAATCTTAGAGAAATGATTGAATCCAATCAAGCATCTAATATGATTTCCATATTAAATAATGAATGTGATTCATGGATGATTTAGAACCTAGAAAGGATCTATTTGTGTGAGATGACTTCATTTGATCTACTTTACATGCATTGAGGTTTTTAACCTTTGATTTTTTCATTTAAGTGTCATGGGCTTTTGTTCATCCTTTTGTGGTCATCCTAGAAAGTAATAATTATGAGTCTTGGAAAAATGACATTCTAACACATCTCAGGTGGCTTAATCATTTTTATTATCTTTATGGACTCATATCTACACCAAACACACTAGGGAGTCATTTAGCATGGGGTATTATCAATGATTGCTGATTTATGGTCTCATACATATTAACCTGGGAGATCCATGGAGAACCTCATATCTCTTAAATTCTAGAGGATCCTACTAGAGATTGTATCATTCCTCTTACATATGTATATTGCATACCCTTTGATAATAATAATTTAGATTAGATTGAGTATATCATAGTTCTTGCATGTTTTGATGGTTCATAGACTTGTCTTCATGTTCCCACTCTTCAAATCAAGACTCCATCTTCATCATTTGTTGTTCATGATCAGCTTGCCATTGCTACATCCTTGGCCCCTATTGGTTTAGTACAACAAGACATTCATCTTCTTCTAACACAACTACTTGGGATTCATATATTGCAGACATATCATCCTTATTTGTGGAGTCTCAAATTATGGATTTGGAGGATTAATTTGAGGACATTCATCTACTCTTTGTTGATATCCACATCATCATTGTTTTCCCATCATCTTCATTGTATTTAGAGCTTGTTCTACATCAGAATTCATAGGTTTCTAGATTGATATAATCTCATTCTGACATATGGGAACTTGAGTAGTTTTTAGAGGAACATGCATCATTTGGATTTAGATTCATGATTATTCCATCTCTTGGGAATGACTTCTCCAATCGCTAGTGAATTTTTTTCTTCCTAAGGAGATGAATGTTGTTTGTAGGCAATAGATTGTGTCTTCTATCTTTAGGCGTTCATCATTGGTTCAAGACCTCTTCCTTTATGGGAGGGATTTATATCCTCATTTTCTCTCTCCTATCAGGGGAAATCTATTGTACTTGCATGATAGAAGCAGTCCTTGGGGAGTCACATTGAGTCCTCCTATCCTTCTTTCACTAGTGTAGTTATTTAATTTTATCTCTTTTAGAGAGGAGTTTTACCATGTGGTTTTTCTCCTTTTCTCTGGTTATGAGAGATTTCATTTTTTGTACATGGGTATCTCATCAAGCCTTGTAACCAAGACCCATCCATGCATCCATCATTGCATCCTTTATCAGTTGATTACTTTTTCCCTAAGTTTATCTAAAGGGGGGTGTTGGAGTAATTAATATA
>VDFB02003924.1:0-34877 GCA_007258455.2 Sequoia sempervirens | reverse complement strand
CTTGAAACCCACATCACAATGTTAGCTCCAAAACATGATCTTAACACACATGAACTTTGACCTGATGATATGATCTTGATTGTTGTTTTAGATGATTGATAAATCTACTCTTTAATTCTCTTGACAATAATTTTTTCTCTTGTGAAAGTTTCTATTTTGTTAGGATTTGGAATTGGGATAAAATAAGTATGTATTTATGTGTAGTAATTCCAATTGTGTAGCCTTGAGTTTTAACTATTTTAATGATGTCAAACAACTAAAATGCAAATGCAAAAACACAAGGAACACCTCAAAATATTAGCCTAAGGAATTGTTAACACAAAGAAAAATAGATGAAATTGTGCAAGTGCTTATACCTTCTCTATGTTGATGAATCCTTTGGTTGGACCTTGATGTTTAAAATCCTTGCGTACTCCTTGGATGGCTATGCAAGATGAGAAATGTGTGATAGAATGCAATGTTAATGGATAGAATGACTTAACTAAGTGAGAGGAAATGCTTGTGAATTAAGTACTCAAAATGACAGCATGTGGGTGTAAAAAAGACTAAGTGTTGAAAATGCCTTAGAAGAGGGGTATTTATCGAGGAATTTGAATTCTCGAGAGAATTTAATGGTTGAGATTAAGCCACCAAGGCCAAGATAAAAGGCTATGGTGAGTTGAGGACTCACAAGCCCTCACATCTTGACATGTGGAGGGTGAAGTGGCCTAGGATGTGATGATGTGTAAGTGAGGTGGAAGGAGGGTACATAATGTGGAGGAAATACAAGTACTTTGTAAGTACTTTGATGTGACCTTTCAATGATCACATGGCAAAGGGGAAAGCTTTGGGAGAATAAAAGGGAATTTTAAATTCACAATGATTGGAAGAATCTAGTGGATAAGACAAGGTTCCCAAAAGGTGGGAACTTGCCACATGTGAGTGATGTGACAAGTCAAATGTTCTAGAAGACTTGCATGGGAAAGAGGCAAACCTTGGAAGGATAAATGTGAATTAAAAATTCACATGGGAAAGAGAGGAATCTTGGGTGAATAAAAATGAATTAAAAATTCTTTGGGGGATGGGGAGAGTTGACCAAGGTATTGATTAGGCTTAACTAATCAATAATCAGAGAATAATTAAGGGTTAATGAGGATTAGAAGCCAACTTGTAAAAGTTGGAGGATGTGACACATCCTAATCAAGGATTAGGCATGTGCACATCCCTAATGAAGAGATTAGGAGATGGATTAGGATTAGAGGAAAATGACATGTGAGGAATTAAATAAATGTAATATTTATTTAATTCATTTGATGAAAGGGGATTAAAGAGATAAGGTATTTAATTATTAACTAAATACCTTAGGATTTGGCAGAATTAAGGGTATTAATTAAATAATAGTAATATTACTTAATTAATGCAAATAACAAGATGTTTAGACGAAAGGGATAAATTTGGATAAATTAAGTGTCCAAATTTAGGTGTCTACAATTATTACCTTCAACTTCATTTTCTTATTGAAGAGCTTCTATTTGGGGATTGGTTTGTGCTGAGTTACTAACATCTATCAATAAATTGAAAAGTATTGTTAATGGCAAATAATAAAAGTCAATTTCTTCTAATGTATTTAAATATTTCTTATATCATAATTATATTTATATTAAAAAAAATTGTTTCAAACCATCAATTAGATGTTAATTGTAGAGATTAGAATTATAATTTTAATATTGCTTTGATATGTAGATATTGTGAAGATGTATGGTGATGCTTATGACATATGCATCCTACACAACTATTACAAAATCTTTTATATCAATGACTTATAATAGTTATAAGAGTTAAGATAGATCTAGGTTGATTATATGGTCTAAATCTACCACTCTTCAAAAATATTGTACATATTATTCAAGTGAGCTAAGCTTATACAATAAATTATCTAAAAGTATAGCTTTGACAAACCCCAAGCTTCCTTAATTTCCTAAGTGAATTATCTATCCAGTTGGTGTTGTATGGGTCCTTGGATGTTTCCTTATAATACATTTTTACATTTGTTCCCAAATCAGCTTGATTCAAAGTCCATGCATTTATGTAATAATCATTTTAGAAACCAAGTTCTTTCTAGCTTGTAGGTAACATTTAAAATAACTATTATACTTAAGTTTCTTCTACTATAATCAATGTTAACCCTAACAATAATCCAAATTTATTCATAAACCTAACTTTAATCTTATTAAATTGTAACCCAAACTAAAGCCTAAATATAAATGCAATTAAAAAAAACCTTATTTAGTTTAAATAGTAACCCTTATTAAACTCAATCATTAATTATATAATAATAATTTAAATAATATAATAGCATAAATATAATAATATTAGGTAACGATAATATAATTTAATATAGTTATACTATAGAGTATAACTATTAATATATAGATAAAAAAATTACAACTATTAATATAATATAATAACTATATAATAATAAATCCTAATATGTTATAATATTAATACAACTATAATAATAATATAATAAATGCATATTAATATAATTCTAATATCTAACATATCATTATAACTATAATATATATACATAATATAACAATAGTATAATTATGGGGATGACCCCGCAGTGCAACGACAAGTTGCAAGCAACAGCTTCCCTATTGTCTTGAGTTTGAATCCCACCATTGGAAGGTGGGTTGAACAATTGCTAGTCAGAGAGTTAAGGGAACATTATGCACGAATGATAGAGGAAAGCCTATGCAAGGGTGGCAACGATCGACGCATAGAGGAGTGGGCGAGTGGTGGATGGCATGCACTATTACGGGGTCCGAGAGATGGAGGGATTGATGGTGAGGTGGAGCTAGCAAGGGTATTTAGACAGATAATTGGCGTCAGGTCCTGCAGGGAACTTGGCAAGAATGCAGGAAGGCGAAGCAAACAAGAGGAATGGCGTCAGGTCCTACAGGGAGCTTGGTGAGAATGCAAGCGAATGCAACAGATGGAGGAATGACGTCAGGGCCTGCAGGGAGCTTGGCGGGAATGCAAGCATGCATAGGAATATGAATGGTGTGGATGAGGTCCCTTGAATGTGGCCTCACTGGTTCATAGCTCTAGTTAAGAGCGACAGGTGTTGCCCCTTAGTAGCGATTTACCGAGCAAAAAAAAAATAGTATAATTATATTAAAAAATAATTAGAAATAAATATTTTATGAAGGATATATTTGAGCTTATTATATGATAACATCAATGGTAAAATAATACTTAAAAATTAATATATTAACATTAATATAATATAGTATAGTAGCATGGATATAATAATAAAATCATGATATAAAATAATAAGTTTTTATAGTAATAAATAATAATATGATAATAAAAATAATATAATACTAATATTAATAATATTTTTTTATAATAATATATTATAACAAAATATAATAATAATAATAATATAACATTAGTATAATATAATAATAATAAAATTAATATAATGATAATAATAAAATAATAGTATAATATAGTTATAAAAATATATTTAAAAATGTCTCGGTCAAAATTTAGAGTTCTGGCACATAATATGCGTTGAAGACTTGAAGAATGAAATTGAAGAGGCAAAAGACTAGGAAAAGGAAAATAACATCCCTCCATTCATAATAGGAGTAAACAACATTCTCCTTGGATGGAGAATTCAAAGTAAGAGAGATTACTTGAGGAAAAAAGGAGCTTTGACTCTTATTGGAGGTCTAGGCGATTCAACAAAAACAATAATCCAAATAAAGGTGCTAACTAAAATGAAGGGAGAGGAAGCAGTGACTGGAGAAGTGTGAATGTTTGATATCACAAGAAATAATATCCCAATAGTAAGCCAATTGTCCTAGATGCGAGGATAATCCATAACGAATCATAGAGGTTGAAGGAGAAGGATTTTATTCACAAAATGGGTAAAAAATTGAATCCCTTGGAAAAGATGCACAAATGGTGGGAAGACCAATGGGGTATGAAGGTAAGTATTAAAACTCGAGCTCAAATGGATTTTTGTTAGTAGAATGCAGTTTCAAAGAATTAAAGGAAGAAATTTTGAGAAAATAGCCATTAATGTTAGAAGGTTGTGGTTTCTTCACAATTGAATGGGTGCCCAATTTCAACCCCATACACCATAGCATGGGAAAAAACCCAATATTGATAAGACTGTACAACATCACATCAAAATACTAGAATGAAGAAGCACTAAAAGAGATAGGGGATGCCCTAGGATCATTCATACAAGTGGATGAAAACTTTTTGAAGAAGGATTTTGGATTGTATGTAAGAATTTATGTGGAGGTAGATTTCATTGAGAAACTATGGGATGAGTTCAAGATCATAACAAAGTGTGGGTGGTGAAAACAAAGGATCGAGTTAGAAACCAACTTTTCAAGCTTTGAGAAGCAAGGTAGCAAAGATCAAACAGTAAATGAAAACTAGTCCATCAAATCCACAAAAGGAAAAGCCAAGATATTGGCTAATGAGGGAAAAGACTAGGATGTGGATAACAAAGAGTAAAGATTCCAAAAAGGTGGCCAATGACATGATAGACTCGATTCCACTAGAAAATATCCTCTATTAAATGAAATAGCATAGGAGATTCAAAATTAACGAATAGTATGAAAATGCTCAGGGGAAATCAAAATTGGGTAACTCATTAGCAAACAAAATCCCAAAGAATCAGGTGGAGGTAGAGTAAATTAATAAAGATAGAACATCACCCCAGGCTAAAGTAGGGGTGAACAAAAATAGGCATGGCCTAAAAGAAGACCAAAGAAAAAAGGTCAAAGGATCAACCAAGGTTTTGGAGAAAGAGGGTGAAGAAGAAGGTTGAGGGTAGGAAGTGTGTTGGGAAAGTATTGAAAATCTAGTAAATGTGATCGCCAATTAACTATTTGGGATAACCAATAGCCAAAGATTGGATCCACTGGAACAAGAAATATAGAGACATGTAAATCAAAGTGATGGGGAAAAACACGATGAAATACCAACTTTGAAAGAAGGGGAATGGGTGGGATAAGGTAGAAGGTTGGACCCTAGAAGCAAAAGAAAAATTCTACCAAACTGGAGGCATCTCACCTCGAAAAGAAAGTTTGTGTATAAAATAGAAGGAATACAAAAAAGTGTCTCCTAACTATGGGGAAAGGAAAAAGAAAGGAAGAAAGACAAACATGGAAAAGCTGAGTCAAGAAGGGGATTCCTAAGGGTAATTGAAAATCACAAGGATCTGAGATATGGGAAACCCTTCCTAAAGAACAATGAAGATAACGCCATGGAATGTTAAGGGCTTAAATGCCCCTAACAAAAAGTGCTTAGCAAAGTGCTTCATGGAGGCGTCAAGATTTGACATTTTCATGGTACAAGAAACTAAACTTCTAGGTAAAGAGGTAGATCTTTTCAAAAGGAAAATGAGATTTTAGTAAGTGGACATGGTGGAGGAAGATAGTGCTTTTGGGACCTTAGGTGTATTGTGGAAACCACAATATGTTTTTTTTTTAAATCCTTGCTAAGAAAAAAATATGGATGGAATGTAAGGTAAAGAACCTCATGGAAAATATGCACTTTTGCCTAATAAATGTTTATGGCCTGACCTCCCTTCTAGAAAAGAGATGGTCTTGGAAAAAATAGAGGCTTTCATTAATCAATCCTCGAAAGAATTTTGCATATTAGGGGGATACTTCAATGCCATTCTCCACAACCAAGATAAATTAGGTGTACAAAGGAAGTTGCAATCATAGATTGATTTTGAGTAAATTATGGATATAAACTCATTGATTGAAGTCCCAATGAAGAATGGAAGCTTCTTTCAGACCAATCAAAGGTAGGCTTCAGTAATATAGCAGAAAAACTAGATAATTTCCTGTTAACATTTCATACCACCCTTTGATGACCCATCATTGATAACCGATCTCAGAGATATTATATGGGGCATCTTACATAAATCCTCCTTGAAGGGTCCTAAAATTGGCTAAGTCCTAGATTTTTAAGCTTTTGAGAATTCGCTTACCTCTCTATCTACATACCTTCTTCATCGCTCTTGATCCTTCTTCTTTTCCTTCCATTTTTTGCTAAGTGTTTTGGGTTTCAACCATTGGCCTTACCCTTTAACCCTTATTGCTTCCTCCTAGTAAGACGTAAGCCTTACCTCTGATCACTGAAGTCCCCAAGAGGCCTTTCAAGATTTGTCTGTCTTGATTTGTTGGACTTCACGGTTCAGTCTTCCCTCTTACCACTTTCCATATTTTCATCATAGGAAGTAGAGCTTCCTCCCAACCCCTGATCCCTAAAACATCTTCGGCCTTTTGAGCATTGAACTTTCATCTTCCTCCTTTCTTCCTTCTCACTTTCACTCCTTCCTTCAAAAATTTGACTAAGTGTCAAGTTTTCAAACTTTAGGCTTTGGCCTTATCCTTTACCTCTTACCTTTCTTTGATAAGAGGTAACTCTTCCTTTTGAACCTTGATGGCTCTTGTTGGACTTCAACCTTCAATCTTCCCTTTTACCCTTTTCATCTCTATGATAAAGTGTAAGCCTCCTTCCTGACCTCCGAAGCTCGAAAAGGGTGATCCTTCCAAACTTCATGATAATTCACTCCTTCTCTCTTCTCTCTTCTTTTCTTCTAGTATATAGTATGGTGAACTCCTGAAGCCCAATCTTCAATGGTCTGATGCCAAGACGTGCATAAAGTATGAAGCAAGCCCGACACTCAATCCTGACGAAGATGCTTTTCACAACTCTAGACCATTTAATGCATAAGCAAAGGTTTCCTTTCAATCCCAACAACCCGACCTTCCCGTGGATTTGGAGTGTTTTTTAAGTGATGTCATTAATGCTTGAGTCACTTTCTCAATGACTTGTTTTGATTTTTGGTTTTCAAGGACATCATTTATGGTTCCCCTTGACTTTTACAAGTGGATTTTATGGGTGCCCATGCTCATTTATTGCTTTTTGTTGACTTTCCTGATGGATCCATGCCCTAACCATGATTTTCATAGATGACTCCATCCTTTCACGCATAGACTTCATTGTTAACCTTGGTTATGGTTAGGGTTTGGTTTGTGGTTCCAAGTTATGTTTGATCTATAAAGACAAGAAATGTATTCATTTTAAGAGTTCTTCTTTTGGGATTCTCTCATAGTTTTCCTTAGCAAACACTATATTTATACATTCTACCATTGTAAAGTCTAGATTTATGCCTTATGTTAATGAAATCTAGTTATTATCACAACTACTTCTTACATGTTTTAGTAAAGCTTCTTACCTTCATGTCTAAATGTGTGTTTAGTTAATTTGTTGATGCATTTAGAAATATTAAGTAAAGAAGGAACAACTTTCTATCTTGGTGTACTCCCTCCCTTTTCCCTTTCATGCTTTATTTCTCCCCTTTTCCCTTACAAGTTGTTAGAGTAAGATAGTGGCCTGTTTTCATGTGTTGGGTTGGACCAACACATTGCACTTGGATCAAAAGAGGAAGTCAGCCTTCTCCAAAGACTTGAACTCATACGTGTAAAGGTCCCACACCTTGAGGTCGTTTCCATTGTGTTGTTGGAATTTATTGAACCCCATGTTCAATAGGGTACAATTTCATGTGAGAATAGTTTTTAGCACGTCCAGTGGGACCACTTTCTCTTCATTAAAGAATTTAGTATTTTCTTTAATGCATTTTACCTTTTGAGGCATATCTTCAAACACCATGGCGACTCCATTCATATCTACTAGTTCAAGCAACATTAGTTTCACTTCATGTCGTTGAGGAAGTGGTGTCTTCTTCAACATTTCAGCCTTTGGAGGAAATTCTAAAAGCACCAGGTGACTTTACAAATATCCATCTTTAGGTGACTTTGTTGGTATGTGCCCAAAATATTTGGTTGGGAAATCCTTTGCTCTTATTTTATAAATCATTTCAAAGTGTTTCCTATCATTCCCATGCTTAAAAATGTCAATTTTTAGAGGAAACCACATGTACACTCCCCATACCATGATAATGCCAACTTTGCACCTCCTAATCAACCATATCAAGTTGGTTATGCATCCCCTTTCTCTTCACAAATCCTTGTTGCAGTGAATTTTCAATATTTTCAAAATGCTAACCATCCACCTCACCCTATTCAAGCTTCTTGAATGCCTACACATTCCTATCAGCATCCCCAGGTGGCTCCTTATTCTTCCTTTCAACCTCAAAATGAGAGTGAACTCATGTCCATGATGAGGGATCTCCATAGACAGTTGATTAAGCTTAAGGAGCAACAAGAGTTGCATCAACAAGAGGTGTGGGCTAATCAAGCCTATTAGGGGAAAACAAGGTTATTTCCCATAGTAGGATGAGCTTGTCCATCAAGTTCACTATCCTCGACAGCAAAATATAGGGGCTGAATGGAGGTATAAGAAAAATTAGAGGCACAAAGAAGGAAACAATAAGAAGAGTGTACACCAAGACAAGATGTTGCCAGGAAAGAGCAACTCAGACTTGCCCTTGCTTTAGCACAAATTACTGAGACTTAGGTAGCCCTTTCTGTGCCCAGTTTCATAGAAATACCTCCATCAGTTCCAAAATAGTCTGCTAAGGAGGAGGTATGAAGGCATAAATTTGTAAGCTTAAAGAACCCTAGAAAACCTCTTAAAACTTCCATTATCCCTCTACTTGTTCCATACCAATCTATTATGCAGGAGGTATGAAAGCACAAAATTTTTAGTTTCAATAATTCCAACCAGCCTCTTGAAACTCATTTTCAACCTCATGTGCCATCAAGTAGATCTCCTATGTTGGAGATCCCAAGTTTTGAGAGCTTCCATTCCTCACAAGAATCCATCCTTGAGGATGCTCATCTTTTCACTCCTATTAAGCAACCCCTTCCAAAATCTCAACAATATTGAAGACGAGGAGGAAAGCTCACCTCTACCTACATCAATAGAGGCCTTTGAGTAGCTTGGTCCTGACTTGGTGGATGAAGACAACTCCATGGTTTTGGAGCAGTAGTAGAAGACATGTTTAGCCCCTGTTATAGTGGAGGAAAATTTCCTATCTAATGAGGTCTACAATTATGTGGTGGAGGACCTCTTTTGGAATGATTTAGAAGCTATATATTCAAGCTTGAATGTCAATCCTTCACCCCCAAAAGAGGATCAAAGAGGGTAGTAGCATAAGAGTGAGGAAACAATAAAGAATGTGGCAACCATTACATACCAAGACTATGATTTTGTTGCAATCAGTTGCCAAGAAAGGATGAACATAGAGAGGAAATATGAAGAATTTAGTTCTTCGCCTGAAGTGTCTCACAAATCTCAAGTATGTGTTGATGAAGTGTGCATCAATACAAGTAAGTATGATGTTTGTTGGTTCTTTGCTATCCTGAATGTAGCAATGTTGACTATGAGATCTTCATTCAAGATGAAGATATGACTTTTGAAATTAGGGATAATGTGACTAAGTTGGAAAGCTTCACGTGGGACCAACACACTAAAAAATTCACCATTGAATAGCCACACATATGCCTAGAGAGTGATGCTCTTGTTCCTCAATTTGATAGTATGTATGAGTTTCAAATATTTTCATTTGAGGTGCATGAAGAAGAGATTCCTTGTGCATATCAAAAAATAGGTATGGCATATTTTGCATCACCATGTGAGTTGAAAACTTTCCCTTTTGGTTTTAGTTCATGCAATGAGGAGGTCAGTGGTCATAACAGAGGCCTATCCTTTTATGAGGTGAGTTCTCTTCCCTCTACATAAGTTTTTCTCTCAGATGCTGACTTATCTTCAAAGGATTTCACCCCTACCACTATATGTTCACCTGAGGCATTAATGTCAGATGAATTTGACACTTGCATCATATGGCCCCCCTATAATGGAAAATTCTACAATGAAGTGATCCTACACCTTGCAAGAATCTTGTGCAGTTCCTTACATGTTAGAAGTGGTTTTCAATGGTTGTAGCTAGGTGAGGTCTACAACTCTAGTTTGAGGGAGACCAACTTCTTTAGATGGTTCATCTTTTACAGGAAAAACTTTCCATTTTTTGCTTCTTGATAGTTTAATGTACATATTATAAATATCTTGTTTTCCTTGAAGTGTCCTTGCACACCTTGCATTCTCCTTAAGGGAATGTATGTTCCTAGTTTCATGCTTTTCTCCAAGTGCAGCCTACACATGTCATGTTTTGCCTTGAGGAGGCTCAGCTGCTGAAATTTTTCCCTTATGACTTTGTTCCCAATGGACTGATAAGGCCCTTGGATTCCATGATTAGTAGGCAATCATCCCACAAAAAATGCCAAAAATGTTGACATTTCATGCCACCCTTTGATGACCCATCATTGATAACCAATCTAGAAGATCTTACATGGGCCATCTTGCATGAATCCTCCTTGAAGGGTCCTAAAATTGGCTAAGTCCTATTTTTTTGGGCTTTCGAGCTTTTGCTTACCTCTCTTCTCACATGCCTTCTTCATCACTCCCACCCCTTCTTTTGTGCCTTCCATTTTGTGCTAAGTGTTTCACGTTTCAGCCATCAACATTACCCTTTAACCCTTATTGATTCCTCTTGGTAAGACGTAAGCCCTACCTCCAATCACCGAAGTCCCCAAGAGGCCTTTCAAGATTTGTCTAAGTCTTGATTTGTCAGACTTCAAGGTTCAGTCTTCCCTCTTACCACTTTCCATCTTTTAATTGTAGGAAGTAGAGCTTCCTCCCGACCCCCAATCCTTGAAACATCTTTGACCTTTCGGGCATGAAAATTTCATCTTCGTTCTCACTTTCACTCCTTCAAAAAATTGACTAAGTGTCGAGTTTTCAAACTTCAAGCTTTGACCTTATCCTTTACCTCTTAGCTTTCTTCGATAAGAGGTAACTCTTCCCTTTGAACCCCGATGGCTCCTGTCATACTTTGGCCTGCGGTCTTCCCTTTTACCCTTTTCATCTCTAAGATAAGGCATAAGCCTCCTTCCTGACCTCCAAAGACCGAAAAGGGTGATCCTTCCAGACTTCACGATTTGCTCCTTCGACCTTCTCTCTTCTTTTCTTTTGGTATATGGTATGGTGAAATCCTGAAGCCCAATCTTCAATGATTTGATGTTAAGATGTGCATAAAGTATGAAGTAGGCCCGAAACCCTATCCCCGACGAAGATTCTTTTTGCGGCTCTAGAACATTTAATGCATAAGCAAAGGTTTCCTTTTGGGCCCGATGCCCCAACCTTCCTGTGGATTTGGCATGTTTTCTGGGTGATGTCATTAATGCTTGATTACTTTCTTAGGAACCTGTTTTGATTTTTGGGCTTTAAGGACATCATTTATGGCTCTCCCTAACTTCTTCAAGTGGATTTTATGGGCACCCATGCTCAGTTATTGATTTTTTTTTACTTTCTTGATGGATCCATGCCGTAATTGTGATTTTCACGGATGGCTCCATCCTTTCACGTACAAAATTCATTATTAATATTGGTTAGGGTTAGGGTTCAATTTGTGGTTCTAAGTTGTGCCTAATCTATAAAGGAAAGAAATGTATTCATTTCAAGGGTTCTTCTTTTGGGCTCCTCTCACAATTTTCTTTAGCAAACAATGTATTTCTATATTCTACCATTGTAAATTTCGGCTTTATGCCTTATGTTAATGAAATCTATCTATTATCACAACTACTTCTTACATGTTTGAGTAAAGCTTCTTACCTTCATCTTTGAATGTGTGTTTTAGTTAATTTGTTGATGTACTGAGAAATATTAAGCAAAGAAGGAACAACTTTCTATCTTGGTGTACCACCTCCGTTTTCCCTTCCATACTTTCTTTCTCCCCTTTTCCCCTGTGAGTAGTTAGAGTAGGATAGTGGTAGGTTTTCATGTGTTGGATTGGACAAAAATTGTACTTGGATTGAAAGAGGAAGTTGGCCTTCTCGAGATTCAACTCATCGTGAAAAGGTCCCACACCTTGAGATTGTTTCCATTGTGTCATTAGAATGTTGAACCCCATGTTCAATAGGGTGCAATTTTATGTGACAATAGTTCCTTACCAAAGTAAATCTAAGATTAATAACTTTCATGTTGGAGAGAACAATAGCTCCAATTTCGGCTCAAAGAATTTCCTAATTTAGTTGAACATATTAGGTGAAGCAAGGCTAGAGAGAAGCCCTTTAAAATTCAAAAATGTGTGGGATGCAAAAAAAAAAGAACTAATATTAGGATAGTGGCAAGAAGTTACCTTTGTTGGCACCAAAATGTTTTGCCTATCGAAAAATTGAAAAATGTGAAGAGATGGAATAAATTATTTCAAAAACATTTTGAAACAAAGGTGAAATTGGAGAAGAAGATTCATCTCCTTAATGAGGAAGTCATAAAAAACGGGATGGATCAAATCAAATATATGAAGGAGAAGGACCTATTGACAAATAATATTTCCATGACCTCATGGTGAAATAGGCTCATTATTATTTGATCTACAATATCATAACCAAATAATCTATTAGCGCTCATATAGCCACAAGAGTCCCTATACAAAAGGTTGATTCCATCTATTTAAGGTCATGTTTCCCAACACACTTCAATTCCCATTTTCCCACAAGCAAATAAATGTGACTATTTTTTTTCTTACTCTTGATTTGGATACACTAGAAGAGTCTAAATGATTTGTAAACATATTGGAGAAATTGAGAAAATTATGTCATTTTTACATATAATCTTCAAATTATGGGTCAATATCTCTTCCAACATGTGATAAGTTATTCTTTACTCATGTGAGAGAGATTAGTCAATATATACATAATGATGGTAATTTATATATAATTTGATCCTTAAGATGCTAAGTATTCCTCCACATGAAAAATGACATATTTTTCTAATTTATTGATAACCAATTTATTGCTTTCTCTAAAATAATTTTGAATGTTGTATGAGGTTAGATATATAATTTCAAGAAAATTTTATCCAAGATGTTGACCTAAGCTTCTAATTTGGTGTCCCTCTATTTTCATTATATTGGTGGATATCATAGAATCCCCTTCAATTAAAATACCCTTTATAGGTTTTATTGCACAACTATGAACCTAGTACGAGGGATTGAAATTTGGCTTTGTTCCTCATGCTAGGTGGGAGTTTCTTGGAGGTAGACATGATTGATTTTTCATTATAGTCTTGAATTACACACCCAAATTTGGAGTAATTGGGCTATCTCGAGCCATGTCATAAAAATTTAGTTTTAGCCTTATTGTAGGTGGCAATATCATTTGATTTCCCTTAATTGATTTCTTTTAGTTTAACCCACATGTCCCTTGAATGGGATGGCTTGAGAGAATTTAAAATTATAAATTATGGCCTAAAATTAAAAATGTTCTAAAGACCTATAAAATTCTAGGTTTGCTTAGGAACATAGTGGATCTTGTATTACACAAACTAAATAGGATAGACACTTTATTAGTCAATGAATATTATTGCAAAATAAATAAACCCTTGATTTCATAAGTTATATAATAAGCAAAGGATAGTGAAATAGTTAGTGGAAGAATTACCACCTAAGAAAAATTAAACGGTGAGATAGATTTGTAAAGAATGCATAAAAGGACTATTTGAAATGTCATATTATTGGTCGGCTAAGACAATCTAGTATAATCAATATGTTGACATTGCAAAATGTGGTTATTATAAAAGAGGGACTTTAATAAAGTGATATTTATTGAAGATTAAAAATAAATTTATTAGAATTTATTGTAGAACAAAAATGAGGGTGAAGAAACGAGCCTAGTGTCAGATATGAAAGCCCACTATGTAGGAAACTAGTTCATTGTGAAAATGTCCATGTGTTGTGCTATATTATTATATGACTAGGAAAACTAGAAAGCTAGTTTGCTAAGAAAAATATCACCTACATGTATAAAAAAAAATAGAAAACCATAATGAGATTAAGAGTAATAAGAAAAAATATAATAACAAAATAATAAAATGATTTATTAAAAAGAATTGAAAAGAATGATGATAAAATAAAAATGAAATAAAGAAGAAATTTATCACCAACCTCCCAAGTATTTGGATATCCTCACCCAAAGAAACTTGTATCTACAAAGAATGAGAAAAAAGTTGGTGTTATTTAGGGGTTTTCCTTTAGGTCAAACCCTTGCTTTTGTATTTCTACCTCCACAACAACCAAATAGATATATAGAAAAATAGTTTATGAAAGTGCTCCCACCAAGTGTGTTTGGGAATAGTAAGAGTTGTGAAAATGCAATAATGTAAGCTAAAATGAAAGGAATTGATATGAAGATCCCAAGGTGCTTGGATGCAACAAAGAAATCTACAATAACAATAAAAGGGTAATAATAATGATAATAAAAAATAACAATATCACCTAAGAGTGCTTGAGGAAGCCAAGAAGATAAGAGAGTTTGAAAATTAATGTTGTAGGAGTGTTGTAGCGATTTGTAGATATCGAGAGATTTTGGTAAGTGCAAGAGAGTAAAAATTGTAAGAAGAGATTCCAAAGAGAGCTAAAAAATGAGAGATTGGTTTAAAAATATAAAAGAAGGTAAGAGAAAGAGGTTGATGAGCCATTTAGAATCATTGTGAATAATTTTCATTGACCTAGGAAAGTGACAAGTGGAAAAATTATTAGAAACAACCACCAAATGAGAAAGCATAATAGGACAATAACATGTCACAAGGAAATCCATACATCATTCTAGTGTTTAGATAATTTAGGCTCAAAATTGATGAAACATTAGTAAAACTAAAAGATAAAACAAAGGTGACACCAAAAAGAGAACACATGAAACACAATCTAAGAACCTTGGGAAGGATAAAGGCTAATGCAAGGGCTAAAATGATCCTTGGAGGGAAACACTAAGGAGCGAACATAAAAATAAATATAAAACATAGTGTAAAATTGCAAGGGTATGTAATTTTTGACATTATAATTACATAAATAGAAAGTAAATGATATTAGGCTTCTTATGCATGCATATGTAGTCTAAAATTCATGAAGCTTGATATGACCAAAAACATTGTTAAATTGAACTTTCAAATATGAATTCCTTAGGGAAAATAGAAGTCAAAGTCCCTTATTCTATTTAATAAGATACATATGGAAGCTATATTTTATATTAGATATTCAAAAACTAAGGTTGTGTCATGAATCATAATAGGGATATACTTGATTAAACATCTAGGAGTATCATGACTTTGAGGTTTCTTTTATTTATCTTGAACATGCTAAATTTATTGAAAGATGGAGGAATAGTCAAGTGTTTGGCTAACTATTATATCCATAAACCATATGGATAAAAGTAAATGATTCTATTAATAATTATGACATGGAATATGAAGATGTATATTTTTGTTGCTAAAATCCTTTACTTGATAGAAGAAGCACTTCTAGGTGATTCACTTGAACCATTGCATGGATGTTTAAGGATCAATGGATCACTTTTTAAAGCATAGAAAAATGTAATAGAGTCAAGCATGTAGATCATATAGTTCCTTCTTAAATAATCCTTAGTCCATTGGAGATATGTGTTTCCTCCTTCAAGCTCAAGTTCCACCTCTAATTTAGAGGGATGAAAATTATGGTTTGAACATTGTCATGTATGTGGATTTCAATGTAATTCATTTTTTTTGTTATAAAAAAATATTTCGTCACATATAATATCCAAATGAGAATTATGTTATATTTGATATTTAAAAAAAAAATTGTACATAAGAATTAAATATTAAATATTGAATGCAATTATAAAAAAAAATTGTATAGTGAATTTAATGTTGACTTTGAAAGATATCATTAAGTTTGAATGATGTTGACTACCACTTAAAAAACAAAAGAGAATGACAATACTTCCCATATAATGTTTGATACATTAAATTATTACTTTATAATTTTTTCGTTTATCAATATTTATGTTTTAATAATTTATACCTAAAACAAGATAATAATACAAATAATAAAATGAATCCAAATATGATGGTTGTACTTAAGAGGTGATTCATAGAATGACATGAGACATCTCATATATTTAGAATATTCCCACTAATATTTTTATTTTCTTTTACATGTGTCATAATGAAAATTAATTAGCCGATAGGCTATATTTAGTGTTAGCTTCCAGCCGTGAAATTGTCTCACGCAGGATTAAGTGCCACCAGGAAAGCTTGTTGGGTGGGTCGGATTTTCTAACATCGGGAAAGTTTGTTGGGGCATCAACGGGGAAACGTGCAAGAAGAGGGAGGCATGCAAGACGAGTGGTGAGGTGGGGGATATCTGGCCAGCGTGGCGTTCCTAGAGACCACAATATTTATTTTTCTGGTTCAACCCTTTCTAGGGGGATGACTTTTGTTTACAAGAGAATTCTAAAGCCTTTTGGAACAAATCCATTTTATGCCTACCTTGCAATGATGTAATTACAGAGGCCGTGTTTCTATCACCTAGGTGTTTTCTATTTGGCGCAGGCATATGGGACGTTGGAAAGCTCTTGCTATGGTGTCGTTCCCCCAAACTCTTCCTCCCTGGTATTGACCTTTCACTTCTCTAATTTGGTGAGTTGCAATCTGAAAATAAGGTTACTATGATGGTTTTAGAGTATGTTTATTAAAATGAAAATTACTATCAAGATCATAATAATGAGCACATTTAGATTTTAACATTACAACATCAAACTAAATATTGCAATATTTGTCTTTCTTTGACGAGGGGGTCATGACAATAGACCAAAATTTTGATTTGGACTCTCAACTGGGTTAAAACTTAGCATGTTATGATCTTTAAAAAAAATAATTATAAGATACAGATTTAAATAACATGTAAATATTGTTTTTGATTAGAGGTAAAAGCGGGTTTTGAAGGGGCCCAAAACCCTATACAAGAAAAGAAAGATAAAAATAATATAAACCATAAGCCATCAACACCCCCACAACAACCTCTAAAAGATTAACATGACTACACACACTGCAACTTACAAACAAGCAAGGGCCTGAAAACCCTTTAACAACTTGATTTTAACTGGGACTAAAAACCCTTAGGTACACAAAGAATCCACCTACATCTGCTAGGAATTAACACACTATCCACTCATGGAAATATAGCAATAACCACCTAAAACAGTCAGGCAACCATGCAACAAAGCTGCATCAACCAAGTTTTGACAGTAATAACCACCTGAAACAATCAGGCAACAAAGTTGCAGCCAACCATCTGCTCAAAATCAACAAAACATAGCCCAACAAAAGAAAAGGTAATTTAAAAAGAACACCATTAAATCGAACCCCATAATCAAAAACACCAACACACAAAATGAGACACACCCCTTGAAACTCCCAAACGCACCACATACCAACTCTAAATCCACCTCAAGAGGAAAGAGCTCCCCTCTATAGGAGAGGATGTTGTGAAAACCAAAAAAACCAAAAGCACACCTCTCCAACAACCTTAGGCTCCACCTCTATAGGAGAAAATTCCACCTCAATAGGAACACCACCAGAGGAAACTAGAAAAGAGGAATTCCAACCACTTCCACCACACCCACCTCCAGCTCAATAGGAAATGACTCATGACCATCAAGAGTCGTCTTCTCCTCAAAATAAGACATAGTGCATAGGAAATGGAAGAAATCCAAAGCTTTAGAAGATTGGGGAGACACACCATCCTTTGGCTGAGCACACAGGAGCTCCAAGAGAGAAACCACAACCAAACCAACATGAAACTCTAGGGGAGCAAGAGGGAAAACTTCAACAACCAAGCTTCTTCCCAAAACAACAACATGAAAGGCAATCCACCATTCCATCAAAGTCTCAAAAATAGATAAAACATTCAACATGACCCTCTCGAGACCAACCAAGACCTCCTCAAATGGCCAAGGAAATTTCTAGGAAAAGAAATAGGAAGAAAAAGGAAGTCCACTCCACCAACTCAAAACACCACCCAACTTCCAAGTCAGACCCAAAAATAGAGAGCTCCTCCAAGAGAGAGCCCAAAGCCAAGAACAAACGATAACCCCCTTTGAGAAAGATATCCAAGACAACCACAAAGGGTACCCAAAAGCTTTGAAAGAGAGCCCAAGAAGAACTAGAGCAACACAAGAAGCCAATGAAACCCTACTTCCAATAGGCACCACCAGAACTTCATCTTTAGAAATGCTTTCCTCAGTAGCAGAGAGACCCCACAATGGGTACCCAAAAGCTCTGAAAGAGAGCCCAAGAAACAAAAATAGACTCCAAGAGCCTTGCAACACAAGCATGTGCCACACCTCCAATAGCCAAGGCTTATCTAGAATAGCCAGAGAAGCCAAGCAAACCCTTCTTTTAGTAGGCACCACTGAAACAAAGCCAACAAACCAGAGGCAAGAAACCCCAAAGCTCCCAGGAAAGCACCATGCTTCATGAATCCAATCCTCAGCCAACGCATGAGGAGCCAAACCAAAAGCCAAGGGAGGCAGGAGCATCAAACCCCAACATGCTCCAAATGCATGCTTCTTCCCTCCCACACCCAACAAATCTTTACGGTCAAGCAAACCAAGAATCTCAGAAGAGAGAAAGGGATTTTGTAAGCCAAGAGAACATCCACCCCTTCCCAACACAACATCAAATAGCACAACAAAAAAAGCTCCAACAAATAACTTCGGCCGACGCAGGATAGAGCAAGGGTGATCCCAATGAAAAATGGGAAAGTCCTCAAGAGCTTGGTTGACCAAGCCCAGAAAACTAGCCACCACAAGGAAAAGAGGTCAAAAGACATTAGGAAGGAAGGATGTCACATCTTCATCATCATCAGAGCTCCCATCGCCTTCTTCGTCTGTAGATTTCAAACAACTAGAGCTGCTCCTCTTCCTTCCTACGCCCATCCACTTCTGCTTCGCCATCCCCAACCCTACTCAAGTGTGTTAACTTATTACATGTAAATATTGTTAATAAAAGCATAGAAAATAATTTAGAGAACTCATGTATGTTGCCTATCAGTTTTGGATTAACAAGGAGTATAATACATAGCATCTTGTCATATGGTGACTGCTCATCATCATAGAAAATTACTAATCCATAATTTTATAAGAAATTATCCTCCAAATTAAGTTCTTCATTGACTAAAACCTTAAATTAGATGGTGAAGATTCCTTCTTAAGAGCAAAATCATTGTCGGGCATATCTTCATTTTGTGTAGCCACAACTGATGTATCTGCTCCTGATTCTGCCTTCACCTTCGTTTCTACATTCTTTTGTCCCTTGTGTTGCTTTGCTCTCAAATTTATCTATCAATCCCTTGGTAAACAATGGTTCTATATACCCCATAATCCATTTTAAATATGGATTGATGTTATCCAAGTCAATCACCCCATGCGTCTCCTTCCCCTCCACCTTTTTTTATCGCCAATATGAAGATATTATAGAAAAATGAGGATATTGAGGCACTTTAGGTCAACTTCTTATGCTTCTTTGTGTAATGGCCTCAATCATAATACAATTTTGTTTGCACCCAAAAGTATAGTTATTTGGGTTGTAGTTGCTAGAAGTATGCCTTTTTCCCTCTTCTCCCCTATTCTTCGGGTTGTAGTTGCTTTGTTCTTCCTGAGGTTTTTTCTAGAAAGGTTTCATATGCATTTTGATGGTTGTGGTTATTTTAATGAGTTTTGAAAACACTATTTAATTTATCTGTTTACATGATAAATGGTTTCACAGGAAGCATACAAGTCTCATACTTGTTCCATTCAGTAAGACCTTGGCTATGGAAGCAATCTATATCTGGCCCTTACTCCTTAGCTACATATTTTCCTTTGCTTTTATGTTCCTTTCCTTTGCCTCTCATCTTTTCAAAATACTACATACAATTGTTTTGATTGATTCGAAAAGAAGATACAACATTAAATTATTCCCTTCCATCAATTTGAGAAAGCACAACATGAAATTTTCATCCCATTTCCTTTTTACAAACCAATGCAACCTCCAATTTATAGATTTCTATGCACTGCAAGGTTCTCATAGGCGTAAGAAGAAATTCCATCTACATAAGAAGTTGAAATAGTGACTGTTTAGTTTAGATTCCAAATTCTGGCACGTGTATTATTGGTGGTATGGTCCAAAACACTTATGCAATCACTCCACAATTTGTCTTTTTCCTGCTTTGTAATCTTTTCAACACCTACACCTACACGTAGTTTTCCTAGGTCCAATTTATTGTTCACAAAAATCCACATATTTGCATGTTTATTATATTTTTTATGATCCAATCATATCACACCTCCCTCATTAAAGAAGCTTTGCTCTTAAGTTAGGGATATTGTATAATTTCCCCTCATTTGTGAGATTTTTGTGTTTCAATTCTAATAGCTACAATGTCTCTTGTGATGCTCAAAGCATGCTACAATAGACCTATGGGTTAGAAATAACTACATAAATTCCTCCCTACTTCCTAAACACAAGTGGTACAATTTTGTTAATGCTACAACGAACTACATTGCCATGGAAGAAAACATGCTACAACTTGGCCATGATGTTATACATGCTCCCAAATAATTCTCTTGATTCCCTAAGGTGGAATCAACATTTTGTAAATCTAGCAGTACCTTTTATGTAGCGTCACAAATCCCAAGGGTTCACAATCTACTCTGATACCAAATCAATCCATAATTTCTCAAATCTAAGCTTGTAAAAATCATGAAACAAGAAATTGTATTATGCTACTTAAATAGAAATAAATGGCAGTCAAGAAAGGAAGAGAAGAATTAAGAACAACATATTTATCCACGAAACCCTCCTAAGAGAGAAAAAATAGTTTTTGGTAGTGGCATTGCATTCATACTGCAATCTCTTTTTTCCCAGTCTATAACCTATCCAACACCTGCACCTGCATTTAGTTTTCATACATCCAATTTACTATACACAAAAATCCATGTCTTTGCATGTTTATTATAATTTTGATAATCCATTTGGATCAGTACTTAGATAGTTTAGACAATCTCCTTGTAAGAAAAGGCTTAGTTTAGAAGAATTGCATCACTCTTCTTTCTAGATTCAAGGGGAAAGCACAATTATGGAAGGCTCCATTCAGATCGTAACAATATTGGAGCCATGTAACTTTCTTCCAATTTTGAAAAGCTATGGACAACCCACAAAACCCATGAAAGCATTACAAAAATAAAAACCAATTTGTGGTTGGAAATACCATTCAGTCAATATCTAATTTTGAAGGTTGTAAATCCAAAGTGAGAATTTCTTATCTATTTTTTGCATCTCTTCATATTATAGAGATCTAAAGTGACCTAGATTGAAGAATAGAGCAACAAGAAATGCATGTGTCAAAATTAGAGAATTTATGAACTATTTGAAGCATTTCAAAAATACAATGTGAAAAATTAGGAGGATAATATGGTGAGATGGAAAGGATTAGCCACGAACAAACATGATTTTTCCTCACATTTTGAAAGGCTGAAAGAATGTGAAGAAATCCATAGTTCAAACCAAATGACTTATGAAATGTTCGAAGCATTTCAGAAAGAGATTTTGAGAATAGGAATATATTTGTAATTTGACCCTCTGAGCAATGTAAAATTTCCATACCTGGTGATTGATCTTGCACACTTGATTTTATTTATAGTTAGTTTTCATTTTGCTTATATAAATATTTTTGTTTCCATTTAATTGTGCACACTTGTTCATATAAATATTTTTATTTTCATTTAATTGTGCACATTGAATATGTGTTTTCATATTGATATTTTTATATTCACCATTTCATGAACATAAGAACAATTACTTTATATGCATATTTCTATGTTAAATTTTAGCAAATTAATTTTCCAAAAAAAATATTTACATTTAGTTTAGGAAATAATAAAACTTCTTATATTATTTATCTTGGTTGGAAGAATTCTTCCAATCATGCATTGGAAACTCTCAACAACCTACAAATGTTATCGAAATCCACCCCCCCACTGTTATGTCGGCCGATTCATACCCATTAGTGAAAGACATTTTTCAAATGTTATTTCAATACTACACCAAGCAAAGACAACATGCTTAGTTGTACAAAATGTGCAAGATTATGATTCATGTTACATATGAAATAGAACAAAAAGGCCCTCTTTATCTTCCAAATTATGTACAATTAGAGTAGAGTCTGAGAATAGGAAAAGGCAATAAATTGGTTATAACCTCTTTTTCTTCCTTGTAAGCAACAGTTGTAACTAAGGCAAAAGCAGGCCTGAAATTTGATGGTCTAGACCATTTTTCGCATTTTGAAGTATATATTACAACCTAAAAATTTATTAGACCGTATCATTTAACTTGCTATATTTTTATATAACCATAACACTTAAAATTATTATTAAACTATAAAAAATTATTGTAGGCATATATATGATTTATTATAAATATATTTATTAATTCAAAATCTATTGAAAATAGAAGCTTTTCAGGATTAAATGTAGTGCTTTGTAATTTTTTTTAAAAAATGACATTTTTACTAATAGTTATCATTACTTTATATTAATATATATGATTTATAATATTTATTATAAAAATATATATTAATTCAAAATCTTTTCAAAATAGAATATAATTGTTTTTAAACTTTTTGAATATTTTAGCAAGATTTATTTTCTATATGAATTTAGAAACTTTTTGTTAATTATAACAGTAAATTTAAAAAATTTACATTTATTTCTAATTATCAATATTTTCTAATATTACATTTAAAAAAAAAAAATTCAAGATAATATAACATCTGTGTTTTGTTGGTGAGCATGTTGAATAAATTTTAGATAATGAGTTGAATAAGGATTAACTTATTTTTAATTTTATATAATTGGCATGTTGAAATTTTAGATAATGAGTTGGATAATTGAATTTAAAATGTATATGAAAATAAAATCAATGTGTAATATAAAATAAATTAACTCAAATAAAATAGTTTCAAAATTTATGATATTTTCTATTCTTAATCTAATACTCTATGCATTGTCAAAATGTAAATTATATATATATCAATTTATTATATGCAATTGAATTTACTAATTGAGTGCATGCATAGTTTCTAAAATTTGTAAATTTTCTAACATAATTATTTTATAAAATAATATTTCATAGATTACTAATATATTGATTTTTTTTAGGTACTTTAATAATACGTCTTCAAGAAAGAAGAAACAAGCTACTATTGGAGAAATGTATAAGTGGACTAGAGAGAAGGTTTCTAAAACTTCTAGTAATTCAATGTTACATGAACAATCTCATAATAATTGTCTGCAATAAACATTTAGAGAAATATTTAGGTCCTCTTGAGATAATGATTCAAATGAAAATGCATATCAAGCTGGTGAAGTGGATAGTATTAGTGATGAAGTTGGGGAGGGGTCAAATATAAAAATAGAAATTTAGAAAAAAAATCATCTTTAATATGTATGATTAATAAAATCAATAATTTTTTAATATAAAAGATTTTATATAAAAAATAATAAATTAAAAAAAAAATTGACTTTTAAATTTTTTCATAAAACTTAAAGTGATAGGCATTTAAATGAACAAACCATCACAAAATTTTCATATGACAAGTAGGGTGGCTATCAAATTTCAAGCCTGGGCAAAAGTATTTTGTTAGATAGAAATATTAAATCTATTTAGATTTTTCTCGAGAGGAAGCCTCTACACTTGATTTTTTATTAGTCTTTACTTTTTCTAGAAAAGAGAAGTAGCAGTAGCAAAAACATAGATTGTATGCACGAGGGTAGTAATTGTAATATTTTCAATATATTAAATCATATTAATCTTATATGTTTGTGTCTGTGTAGACTTTAAATTGTAAATCTTTTTATTGTTCTGTATATTTAATCCATAAATCAAAGAAGGATTTGAGCTATCTGGTTTTGACATTTTCAATAACTGATTTGAGAAAAATTAAATCATATAACTGTTTATTTTTTTATTATTTCTTGTATCTCTAACAGTGCAAGGAATAAGGTTGAGGATCACTTGAAAATGCATTTATTTATTATTGATTTATATCTAGTAATATGGTTGAGGATCACTTGAAATGTTTTATAGGCATTTAGAGGCCACCATGCAACATAGATAACAAATTAGAGAGTTCTAGAGAATGCAAGAAGTGCATGTTTCTTATAGCCTTCTACCATCTACAAAGACATGGTCAATAATGTTCAAGAAATTATATAATACTATCGATGTATTCCTTGCAGCTCCCCGAATTGCAAGTGCTAGTTTATTTTCTTGTGGAAGGATCAATAAAGATGTTTAAAGTGGAAAGGTGGCTTCTACTTTGTTGTAAGTGGATTTCAAATATGCCCTCTAAAACATTAAAGATATGGAAGGAGTAAAGTTGCACCCTTAAATGCGTGAAATACATTTTTTTGGGCCTATCAAGAAAATCCCAATGCATGCTTTTTCAAAGCAGGATGTTCGAATGGTAGCCATGATACCTCTACTAAGAGGAAAATGTAATAAGATATTATATGGACACGGTGAACTCTAACATAGCCATGAATTTTGTTTTAGTTTACAAGTCTTATACTATGAAGCATGCATTTTTTATTTTTATTTTCAAATCCATTTTGCATAAGTTGTCAATATGCTATATGATAGAAGATATACAAAAATATTATAAATAAAAGAATTTCACAATTCACTTTTAACACTTATATCAACTAAATTTATAAGAGTTTAAAGATTATGTGAACTAGTTATTTTTGAGATTACATATGTAGATTCTAAATGTATTTTTTAAAATTTTAAAAAATATTTATAATTTTATGTAACTTTTAATAACTTGTTTTTATAGTTAATATTTTAAAAAAGTGACATTTATACCATACAACGTAACTCTTTTTATAAAAATGATAAAATTATAAATTAAAAAATAAATTCATAACACCAATATCTAGTGTGCATATATATATATATATATATATATTTCATAATTTTTTAGTAATTTTTGAAGTGAGATTAATTACAATTCAGACATAGGTTTATACAATATAACATAACTTTGTATATATGTATCCTAATTAACTTTTTTATTTATTTTTAAATACGAACATCAATGCCTATTAAATAAATATTTTTTAGAATTTTTTTTCTATTTAAATTTTTTTTACGCATGTATGGAATATAGAGACCACTGAAAAGCCTATGTTTACTAGAAAATAGAAAATAAATATAATAACCAAATAAAATTGATCCAAAATCATAATTTTTGAAAGCTTATACTAAGGGCTACATAATTACAAAATATAATTTCTAAATGACTTCATTTGATTTCTTCAAGGTGAAGAAAATTTAGTTTTTTGTTAGCATTTTGATAGGTGTGGAGGAGACTCCATTGAGGGTTTGATTTAAGACTAGTGAGGTTTTTTCCAAGGGAGTTTGATCTAACCCCCTTCAATTAAACCCCTTTAGATGAAACCCCTCAAGACTTGAATCATTAATTTTTTTCAAAAATATATGATTTTAGACAAAACTAAAGATGTTCCATAAGTAGGACACACTATTATTGTAGAAAGTTCAAATACTATGGAATGTATAAGTTAATAAAGTTTTTTAAGGGCATCCTATACTTGAAATGTAAAAACATTCATATAGAGCAATGCCTCCAAAATCTCTAATTTTTGGGACTCTCTTCTTATAATAGAAAGATAAACCATGTGACTAATTACAACAATGAATTAGGTTATTTTTTGTTTCATTGCTCTTTATATAAATTATATTATATTGTGTAGCTTTGTCCCCTACAAAATTCAAATTAATATTTATGACTTATATTCTTATACAAATGAAATATTTTTGGGTCAATTGAATTAAATTAAAGATTCAAAAATTATTAAAATAAATAATAACTCATATCAAAAAGAGGCACATAAAATATTTAAGTGAACATTGCATCCTAAAATTTTAGTTTTGTTAGTTAGTTGCATATATGCCAATTAAAGAGGATTTACACATAGAAGAAAGGAAAAAAAAAAACATATATATTCTTTAATTTCATAAAGTTATCACTCAAGTGAGGAATTTTTATTTTCATACTTTTTCATTCTTATCTAGGTATACTTATGCTTTCATCTAGTTTCAATAGTTTGACAAGAATCGACCAATTGAATGCAATAATTAATTTTTGTTGACCATATTTTCTAATGTTCATATTTATTTGATATTTATTTTAATATTCAAAAACCATTTTTCTCCAATTCTACTGGTTAATAATTGTGCACAGTCATATTTGGATGATGTAAGCAATAATAATAATATGAACAATAGTTGTGCAGTGTCATATTTTTCACTATTCTTCAATATATGATTGAATAATTGCTTGCATGGCAACGAATGAATCCCACCAAACTAACTTTTTGGAATGAAGACACCAATAAAAATATAAGTTTTTTAGGTATGGCATGGCTATATGTCTTGACGGCTCATACTATAGAATTGATAATGTAATATGAATCCCATCAAGCTAACTTTTTGGAATAAAGACACCAATAAAAATACAAACTTTTTAGGTAAGGCATGGCTGTATGTCTTGACGGCTCATACTATAGAATTGATAATGTAATATGAACCCCATCAAACTAACTTTTTGGAATAAAGACACCAATAAAAATACAAGCTTTTTAGATAAGGCATGGCTGTATGCCTTTACGGCTCATACTATAGAATTGATAATGTAATCGCCCTCTTTAATGATGATCGTTCATGTATCTGTTATTCACGTACATGGGCATATTCCTTGTTGATATGGTCGGTGAGGGAACTTTTGGAATGGCCAATCAGATAGAAGGGGGCAATTGGCACAGCAAGAGAGCTTCATTATCTTCACAAATGCTGCCAGCAGCGAATCATTCACAGAGATATCAAGGCCTCAATATTGTTGCTTTGTCCAGATTTTGAGCCACAGGTATGCAAGCAGATGTCTTAAATGTTGATAATGTAATGCTTTTGCATATAGTGAACAATTCGTAAGGGACTCTGAATGTTCTGCTTGGCCTAGAGTTTAAGCCACAGGTAAGAATGTTTAATTATCAGATCCTTAAATTTAAAGGAAGTTATGTTATGTTTCAGATCCTTAAATTTAAATTATCATCAATTTGAAAAGGATGATGTGCGCTGGAAATTTTTAATGTTTAATTGAGTATAGTAAATGGAAAAAAAGTCTCTGGTCGTAATGTCTATCAAAATATTCATGTAATCCTTGAGTTATTTTGCTGGTCTGCTTGCGACATCATGCGTATCCTTAACAGGATTACTTGTGTCAGGTTGTTGCAGCTGGAGATCTATGTGCTAATTATGAGGAGAAAATGCATGCGCCAATCTTGCTACGTCGTAAACATATATTTTGTGATGACTGTGTATCTGAATGGTAACTTGCTCTCCTTTTATATTGTTTGAAATCTTTATTGTCAGTTTGGTTGGGTTTTATCCGAGCCGACAATTTCTTGGGAGAACTCTTTAAATAGTGGGGTTAGGCCACAATTTTCAAGAAGCCTGGAGAAAGAAGTTCCAATGAACTCAGAATTACCCAAGATGAAATACCAGCAGTAGAGTAAACCAGAGGAGGTGCCACTGCGAGGACATAAGCCACACCGAACTCTGAAATCATTTGACAACAACGCTCTTAACCAGTTATTTAAATTATAAAGGTTGTTCATCAAAAGACAAATATATAGACAAAACAAATGGGTCAGTAAAAGTTTGAGAAAATTCCTTCTACAGATGCCGCCTCCTAACACTCAATTCCGCCTATTTTCAGGGTATACCGGCGAAAAAGCTATCGAAAGAAAAGAAAAGAAAAGAAAGCCCTATGTTAGTCTACGAGCATGTATACAATCATATAAAGCAACATCCACGGATTAGGAACAACCAATGAATAAATAGATAAATCATCTCCCATTACATGTCTCGCAATACTAGGGGAAGGAAAATTTTTACTACTTTTGAGCAGGTTTCCAGGCGCCTCTTGCATTTCCATAGATTGTAACCCCGACGTCACCGGATCGAGTCTCAGGCGGTTGTCACAGTCAGCTGATTCAAACAACCTCGAGTCATCGACGAAGACCCACCGCAGTCAACCCGACTCAGGGTAAGGCAAAAAACTTCATGGAGCAAGAAGCGAGAAATCCAATTCCTAACGGTCTTATCCAACACCTTCTCACCCAATTTCTTCAAAAAATCTTCACCCATGTACCCTGCTACTGTTATTGGTCCTCCCCTAAACTGCAATGATATTTAACAGTATAATCAACTGTTCTATATTCAATACAGAAATCAATAGCACTTGTCATCATATAGAATGAAACCCATTACCTTAATCTCAAAGAGAAGCGGAAAAGAGGTTTAGAGAAGCTTAAACAAGCGAACCTAGAAGGGAAGAAATTATAGCTAGGGAAGAAATTACAGCTGTCTACAGTAAATACATTTAACCAGTACATGAGGTCAATTGGTAGGTCATTTAGCAAATGATGTTGTCTGTGCAACAAAGGTCTCAATGGAGAAGTGATAGCTTCAAATAAACTATGCATCTACTTACAGGGATCCAAACATGATTGAAATAAATCCTCTGACTCAGGAAGATAATTAGGCTCCATTACCAACAAGATCATTTTATGTTTGCAATAAGGAGAGTGGGAGAGAGAGAGAGGTAGGGATAGAAAGAGGGAGAGATAGAAGGGGGAAGAGTGAGAAAGAGAGGGGTAAGGAGATAGAGAGGAAGATATAGATAGAGATGGAGAAGGAGAAGGAGGACAGGGATATGGAGAGAAGAGGAAGGAGAGATAAAAAGAGAAGAGAGAGGGATAGATAGAGATGCAAGAGATAAACATATAGCGAGGGTTAGAGAGGGAAATAGATGGATGTATATAGAGAGGGAGACATGTCTAGAGATAAAAGGGGAGAGAGGAAAATAGAGGTAGAAATGAAGATAGAGTGAGAGAGGAAGAGGGAGACAAATAGATAGAGAGATATAGGTAGAGGGAGAGATAAAGAGATATAGAGGAAGAGGGAGAGGGAGAGGGAGAGATAAAGAGATATAGATGGTGAGATAGAGTGATAGAGAGATAGAGATATAATGAGATACAAAGAGGGGAGGAGAGGGAGGGGGAGAGAGAGAGAGATATAAAAATAGAGAGAATTAGAGGTAGGTAAATAGAGATGGAGAGAGGGAGAGAGAGAAATAAGAGATAAAGAAAGGGAGAAAGAAGTAGGGGGAGATAGAGATATATGAGAAGAGAAAGAGAGAGATAGAGATATATGGGAAGAGAAAGGCAGAGAGAGGTAGAGATAGAGAGATGGATTGGGGGGATAGGGAGGGAGAGATGGGGAGAGAGAGAGAGAGGGGGGAGATAGAGAGGGAGGGAGGGAGAGAAAGGGAGAGAGATAGGTAGAGGAGGAGAGATAGAGAAGAGGGGAAGAGAGGGAGAGAGAAAGGTTGAGGAGGAAGAGAGAGAAAAGGGGGAGAGGGAAAGAGATAGGTAGGAGAGAAAGAAGAGGGAGGAGGTAAATCTGTTGATAAATAATATATAGGGAGCAATCCCCATGACACTTTCCGATCAAATCATTCCTTGCCTACATTGTTCACATCCTCAAGTCCATGAAGCCCGACCACTTTACTTCACACCACCACTGGTATGCTTCAATGCTTGACCAGGCCGTGTAGTCAGATCCCAGTGCAAATTAGACACACCAGAGTTTCTTGGACTCTCGTCCTCCTCTAGATTGTGGTCGAAGTACTCTACATATGGCGAAGATATCATCGTTGGCATGATCGACACGGGAATTTGGCCTGAAAGAAAAAGCTTGAATGGTGAAGGCGTGAAAGCGGGCAGAACTTCAATTCCTCTGATTGCAATACAAAGATTATTGGAGCTCGATACTACTACAAAGGCTACGAGGATAAGTGGGGTCCTATTAATGAAACCACAGATTATAAATCTCCTAGGGACCGCACCGACCACGGTACACACACAACATCCACTGTTGCCGGAGCTGTTGTGCCTACTGTGAGTTTCTTCGGTTTTGCCAACGGAACGGCCAGAGGGATGGCCCCTATAGCTAGACTGGCCATTTACAAAGCCTGTTGGAAGGAAGGTTGCAACGACCTTGAAACGCTTGCTGCCATGGAAGATGCCATTGCTGAAGGCGTCGACATCATTTCAATCTCAATTAGCTCAGTAGATGGGCCATTTTACAATGACAACAGAGCTATTGGAGCATTTGGGGCATTGAAAAGGGTGTTTTAGTTTCTGGCTCGGCAGGTAACTACGGACCATTTTCATCTACTCTGAATAACACACCGCCATGGATTACTACCATGGGTGCGAGTAGCATCAACAGAGATTTCCCTGCATCTGTTGTTCTAGACAACCAAGAGATATTGAGAGGCACTTCCACCTACAATGTAGTAGATGATCCAAGGTTGAAACAACCTCTTCCTTTGGTTTACGTATATCCACTAACAATAGCTCAAGGCATTGTCTCCCTGGTAGCCTTACTCCTGATTTGGTGAAGGGTAAAATCGTTGTGTGTGATCACGTGCTCCCTGCCTACAACAATGATGAGTACAACTCTTTGTGCGAATTCATTGCAGAGAGCATGTAGGGTGAGATCACCCATCACCTCCTGCCGCTTCTTAGATGCACATGGTTGGTAAATCTAGGGTACTCTTACATATTGTTTTAAGAAAAAAAGTTAGTTGTGTTTTTGCCCTATGATCAAATTATTGGGCATTACAATTCACATGTATGCTCCATTCTTCTTGTGTATACTTTGTGTATTACATGTATCCACGTGTATACTTCATGCTTCTTGTGTTCATGTGTATGCTTCATGCTTCCTACGTATACTTCATGTATTACATGTATTCACGTGTATGCTTCATGCTTCCTATGTATACTTCATGTGTTATGTGTATCCATGTGTATGCTTCATGCTTCAGGTGTGTATACTTCATGTGTTCATATGTATTATTCATGCTTAATGTGTATACCTCATGTATTATGTGTATTCACGTGTATGATTCATGCTTCTTGTGTATACTTCACGTATTGCGTGTATTCACATGTATGCTTCATGCTTCTTGTGTATACTTCACATATTACTTGTATTTTCATGTATGCTTCATGCTTCCTGTGTATACTTCATGTCATAGCAACACAAATCTTTTGGGGAAAAAATTGGCAAACCAAAACTATAATATTTTATGAAAAATTTGGGAAAAGTTTTGATTTAGAAAAACATAAAAAAATTGTAGAACAAGAGATAAAAGTTCTATTTTTAAAAAAATTGAAAGGAATTTCCATAGCATAGAGATATAGAGAGAAAATAAAATAAAGAGTTTAACTAATGAATTGTAGAAAATAGATTTTTGTAGTTTGTATTCATATCACTGATTACATTGCATTGTACATCTTTCAAACTCAAAGCATTACTTCAGATTGCATAACTAATGACTAAATGCTGATAGATGACAAAATTTCAATTACAATATCTAGTTTTTTACAAAGTCAACCTAAGAAATTATGTAATTACTTCACATTGCATAACTAATAACTAGGAGTAGTTGCCAATTGCATTTGCTTGTCATGGCATTCCATGAGACCACATTTTTTTGAGGTAGTTTTTCAAACAACTTGTTGCCTTGTTTATGCTACCATATTTTTCATACATTTCTACCAAAGAATTTTATCAAATAGTTGACTACCTTGCTGCTATGGCTAAAAGCCTAAAATAGGTGATTTCGAATAAGCCATGGATGCTTGGAAAAAATCTATCAAAGCATAATAGTAAGCAATAGCATAGACAAGGCAGTGAACTATTTAAGCAAGAAATAGTCTCATAGTGATGGAATGTGACAAATGCATGCACAAGTGGTGGTATTTGAAACTCCTTAAAGGAAATGTGGTCTCATGGTGATGGAATGCCATGACCAGTCCATAATGATGGCATTCCATGTGTGGTTGTGCTGCATGCGATGAACTTTTCTTCGAGGCATTTTTCAAATGGTTCACTACCTGAGTCTATGCTACCATTTTTTCATATATCTTTGCAAGAATTTTTGTGAAGTGCTACCTTGCTGCTATGGCTAAAGCCTAAAATAGGTGATTTCGAACAAGCTATGGTTTCTTGGAAAGAATCTATCAAATCATAATAGTAAGTAATAACATAGACAAGGAAATGGACATTTAAAAAAAAAAGCCTCAAAGAAATGTGGTCTCATGGTGATGGAATGCCATGATAAGAAAATTGCTATAGATTGTCAATGCATTCCGGGCATTTTTCAAGCGGATTACTACATATCTATCCTACCACATTTTTCATACATGTCTACCAAAGAATTTTATCAAACAGTTCACTGCCTTGTTGCTATGGCTAAAATCCTAAAATAGGTGATTTCAAACAAGCTATGGATGGTTGGAAAAAAAATATCAAAGCATAATAGTAAGCAACAAGCTATGGTCTCATGCTTTTTTTCACACGAAAATCAATACGACTTTATTCATGTTTTTTGGTAGGTTTTAAATGCGTTTTTTTGGCAATTTTATAGTTTGAAAAGAGAAAAAATTGTTGACCAAAAGTTCAACAATTATTTTCAAAAAATCAAGGAAAAAATCATCCAACTTGCTGTTTTAAAAAAAATCATGATCAATTAGGATTTTTTGCAGATTTATGCTTCTATGCTTTGTATAAATTCATATGTATGTTTCATGCTTCATGTGTATACTTCACGTATTATGTGTATTCACATGTATACTTGGGAATTCCAATATGCTTGGGAATGCCAATATGTTATATGTTGTGTAAATGATTCTCACACAAACTTGTAACTCAATATCACGGGGTTTCATACTTAGTAGCTGTTGATGAATAACAATGAATTTTAGTTCTTTACATTGTTAATTCCAATCCACTGAAGGGCATAAGATCAACTCCTTTCATTTCAATCCAAAAGGTTCTAAACTTGTGCAATTCAAAAAAATTAGTATGATCACATAAAAATCAACTGTTACCAAATTTACCATTATAAGCTATCAACAAACACAATAAAGAAAAATAAAATGTTCATGCATCACTTTGTCTTTAAGGGTGTTCACTGATGCTTTTTATCATTGTTTGAAACATGTTTCCTAAAGTGTCTAGGTGTAATATAAAGTTGATATGAGGTCCACACCAATGAAGAAGAGAGCCACGACAAGGTGGCCTGTAGGTAAAAGAGGGGTTTCATTCCCCCCTGAAGAAGAACTAAATGTAGAAGCAGACACAATTGTGGTAATTAGTGCTCCATTAGGAAAGCAGACAACAACATCACGACAATGGGAATTGACAATGAATGAAATAGTAAATCAACAATCTAATGACATGGTGGATAGCCAGTGTGAGGAACTGAATGATAGCCTAAGTCTTCCCTCAGCCCCTAGCCCATTGTCTTGGTTGGTAGATGGATCTATGAATATGGGTAATGATAGTCTAATTCTTCCATCATCCCCTACCCAATCGTCTTGGTTGGTAGAGGGAGCTATTGATGTGGGTAATGACAGTTTAAGTCTTCCCTCGACCCCTACCCAATGATCTTGGTTGGCAAATGGAGCTAATAAATTGGGTATTATCTTGCAGTGGGAAGAAGACCAAGGAACTTATTCATTTCCATCTCCACCTGCCACATTTCCCATACCAAAAATGCTAGATTACTATGCAGATTTGAGCAAGGAAAGAGAGCAGAAGAGGGAGGAAGAGAGCTGAAAAGAAACAAGATAGGAAGGAAAGAGAGTAGCAGAAGGAGCAAGAGATAGTTCAAAAGAAACAAGATAGGAAGGAAAGAGAGGGAAAGAGGGAGAAAGATAAAGTTCAAAAGAAACAAGATAGGAAGGAAAGGCAGTAGAAGATGGAGCAATAAAGGGTTCAAAAGAAACAAGATAGGAAGGAAAGAGAAATCAAGTAGGCCCATACATCATTGTAGTGAGAAAGACATATAAGCAGTCCTACGAACCTGTTAGCAGATAACCATGCCTTATTTCAGGAAATATTGAACATATACATCCCTCTATTTGTTGTTGTTGATGTCAGTTCGAGTCTCAACCCAAATGTAGGCTGTACTCCACTGTCTGTTGGAAATAGTTGTTTAGCACTATTGCATGCAAGTTGCACTCAATTTACAAATACAAATGCAAGTCATGTAACGACAACTCAAAATGTGGAATTAGGAGATGAGAACACATCTCTAGATGTTTATCTTGGCATGCTTGATTGTGGTTGGGAGGGACCATCCCTACAACTCTATGAATTATTGGCTACTTTTTTATGTGCATTCTAGATTGCAAGATATAGTTCAATTGATGGTTGTTTACTTTTGTTGTTGGGGACTATAATATTCCGATATCAACCACATAAATTTTCCCAACATGTCACCTAGGGCCACTTGTGCATCTGCTAATTTTTTTTTTTTTAATTTCAAGCACCCCACCACCTATCACTCATCGATTCATCTAACCTGTTCAAAACAAGCCCATTTTTCCATCCACCTGAAAGTGGAGCCCATCTTCCTCCTTAATCAGCGCACAAATCTACGTGGATTGGATCGAACAAAAGCATGGCTTCTGACAACCTCACCACCCTAAATGACCAATTTAGAGCATTAATCACTTTCTGCCTCCTTTGTTACTTCCATTGAGCAACTTTCCTTATGCGTCCCTCCACAGTTACTCAAATAGAAAAGAACATAATTCATATATCAAGGTTCATTCAATTCTCCAAATTTTTGCATATCCCAATCATTGTCATTCCTTTTGTTTGTGTTTATTCAGGAGTGTTTGTTTGGTTACGCACCCATACTAGTTCGACTATGCATTGGAGAGGCTTCATTTCACCAAGAATTTTTAGTATTAAACTATGTTGCATACATTGATAATTTTAAAAGTATAATGAAACATAGTTTAATA
>VDFB02003923.1:0-42238 GCA_007258455.2 Sequoia sempervirens | reverse complement strand
AAGTGGCATTATCTAGAGAATGCAAGTGGTTAGGATTAGTATTTGATCATTGTTAGATTAGTTTAATGATGATTAGGATGTTTGACCAATTTAACTCAAATATTTGATTTATTTAGATCAAAAGGGATGATGCAAGATGAGGTAATGGCAGGCTTAAATCAAATAAAGTTAATTTATTTAATTTAAATGGATGATGAACCTGATTTTCCTACTGAATGGATCAATGTGAATTTGATTTATGAATGAGAGGATGCATATGCATAATGTTAATTTGACATGTCTACACTAGGAACCAAGAATGTAAATGAATTAATGGTAATGGATGCCCCCCACTTTAAATGAATTGTTACACACTATTTTGTAAGCAATTACTTTAAAGTAGAGAAGAAAAGAAAATGAAAAATGAAAAGAAGACATGAGAGCCAACCTAGAAAGCCCTATGCCAGGTCATATGTTTCCAAGTTAGGCTATGTCATGTCAAGGAAAATGAAAAACAAAGAAAAGGAGGTTGTCCCTGATAAAAGAAAGCACTCCAAACACATAAGGGATCTATGGATTTGGGGTTAGTATGTTCATTGTTGCAATGTTTTTGGATTAAAGAGCTTGAAACTGTCATCATTCCCCAAAGCACATAGAACTAGAAGAATGACACAAAGAGAGCAAAATCAAAGGAAAATGAAAGTCAATTTTGGGTCAACATGGAAGAGATATTGTGGTCTCGACACTTTGCATCATTCCCAAAAGGAAAAGACAAGCAAAAGGAAAATGAAAAGGTGAAAGAAAAGTGAAAAATCTTTTGGGTTAACGGAAGGAGAGCCATATCCTCGAAGCGCCTTGTGTCATCCCTCCTAAAAATAAAACACACAAAAAAAAAAGAGAAAAAGATAAGGACCTTTTGGGTCAACATTGAAGAGACATAGGGCATCTCTACGCTTTGCATCATCCTCAAAAGGAGAACACAAAATAAAAATGAAAAATACAATGCACGATGAATAGAAGAATAGAGGTACAAATAGAAGTGTGCAAAGAGACATAACATCAAACACACAATATGGGGGAACACGATACACACATAAAAGAAAAAAAGAAAAAGTAAAAGAATGGTAAGTTAGGAAAATGCAATTCAACCATTTAATAAGTCATCTTCCTCCCAATCATGTTCAGTGTAATGCGAGGGAGGTTGATTGTCTAAAGGAATAATTGCAAGCACCGAATAAGGAGCCGTACCAAGTTCTTCACTTGGTGGAGAGGATGTATCATTTAAGCTCATTGTAGATGAAAATAAATAATTTAAATCAGTCCACACTTCTTCATCTATTTTGGAAATTTCTGCATCGTCATCACCATCATCATCATCATCAAGATTAATGACAATAGGAGGACAAAGGGTGATTTCTAATGATGGATGTATCAAAACTTGAGGTTGTTGGATTGGTTCAATTTGCTATGATTGTTTTACTAGACTGTCTTTTGGAAGGTCAAGAGAAAGAGTGTGGTCATCTATTACTTCTATCAAAGGTAAACGTTGATTTTCTTTATCTTCTTCTATGTGATATTGACGAGCAAGGAAACGATGATGACACCTTCGTTTCCTAGCACCACAGTTCTGTTTAATTCTATTTTGGAGTTGTTGAGGTGTAAGAGGAGATTGAATCAACATAGGTTCTTCCACTTCGGAAGAGGGAAGAATAGAAGAAACCAAAGAGGATGGATCAACCATTTCCTCTTTGACTTTATACACTTGTTTAAGGTGACGAGGTTGAGCAATGTTTGTTTCATATTACCTTGGTCATTTAAATGATGGTGAGGAAATCTCATTAGTTGACCATTTAGGAGGTTGTATGGTTTTCTTAATGTCAGAATAGGTTGAAGCATGGTTTCATCTATGATAGGAGGTGAAGATGTGGGTGGGGACAAGTTTTGAAGAGATAATTCAGCTATCTTTTTGGCTTTAAACTTTTCATAGGCTATGAAAAAGAAGTCATTGCGAGGGCTAATAGGTTCCATAGGTCTAGGCCAAAAGGATTCTAAGGAGAAGTTACCTTTGGAAGATAAAGGATTAAAGCCACTATGGTTTGTGGTAACTATCTTGTTGTCATGTGGAAACTTCAAGCACTTATGAACAATCGATGGGACTACTTTCATTGAGTGAAGCCAAGGGAGGCCTAGCCACAAACGAAATTGGTCATATTGTGGAATAATTGAAAATGTTACCTCCAAATATTTAGGTCCTATTTGTAAGGGTATCACGATCGATCCAATCGTATGGCATGCAAAACCATTGTGTTTTAATTCATGTAGTGGGTTTATTGTAATCATCTTTATATAGTTCATGTAAGACCAAAAACTCTTATTTGATCACGTGCACACCACAAGCAAGATCTATTAATATACCATTAGTGGGTTTATCATAGATTCAGTTGGCTATGTAGAGAGGACCATTAGGATGCTTTTGGAGTATGTCTTTAGTAGAAAAAGTAATATCAAGTGATTTTGTGGTTTAGCCCTTATGAGGGATAATGTCTATCGTAGCCACAAGGTTATCCATAGGATTAGCTTAGGAAGCAATAGGAGTTGTATCATTTTGTTCATTATTTGTATCAACAGTCATTACATTAGGCTTGGAAGGTTCACTGCCCTTGACAAATGATGTATTATGTTTTGGCACAAGATTGGTGAAATTTTTTAATTTTTGGTTAGGGGGTGAAATGGACTTATTGCCTTGATCATTAACACTTGCAATGGTCAACTTACTTGAATCAATGAGGTATTGAACTAAATGTTTAAGATGCTTACAATGTTTGGTGTCATGGCCATTTTGTCTATGAAAGTGACAATAAGCATTAGGTTTGAATGTAGGTGGTAATGGGTGATTTGGATCAAGTGGTCAAATGGGTGGCAAAGTGAGCATGCATTTTTGGATTAATTGGTTCATTATGTGATGGAGGGTGTCGGGTAAAGGAATGAGTTTTCTATTTAGATCTCCATAATGATAAGGCACAACTTCCCTAACAGTGACCACTTGATTTAGAATGGATTGGGTTGGTTGTGGTTGAGGTTGAGGAGTTGGATTAAATTGTAAAAAGCCTCTATTAGGTTTGCAGAAATTTTGTGTGTGTTTTTGGTTTTGATTGGTGTGTTTTGGTTTGTCAACTCAATTGGAAGTGGATTTTGAATCACGACTTGAAACCAAAATTTGGTAGTCACATAAGGTTGTACATAAATGTAAGAATGAAGGGAATTTCATCATTGTGAGTTTATCCTGAAGGCAGGATTGCAAATTTTTGATAAACATCTTTTGCAGATGTGCATTGGGAATTTTGACATCAATTTGAGCATATAAGGATTGGTAACGTGAAATGCAATCTATCAATTTTTCATCCGTGTTATTTTTGCATCTCACAAAGTCGGCCATTGTATTTTTAGGTGTCATGTGAACTTGAAAGTTACTAATGAAAGCATCCACTAATTCATTGACTGAACAGATGGAATGATTAGGCAAGTTGGAAAACCATTCTAAGGAGTGTCTTTCAAAGTCCTTTGAAATTTTTTTGCTAAAAGTTTATTGTCAAGGACAAAGTCACTACATAAAACGGTATAAGCATTAATATGGTTGATAGGATCTCCTTTCCTCCATATTTCTCAAACCGAGGCATTTCTATCCCTTGTGGCATCAGGGTACATAAGATTTATAAGGATAAGGGACTAATACGGACATGATATGTGGTTGGAGTGGGTTGACCTTGACTGATGTTTGAAAGTTGATGTTGCTTAGATGAAACAGTAGTGAGAAGTTGTGTAAGAAGAGGATCAGGGTATGTGGGTTGAGATGGAAGGGAGAATGGTGATGGAGTGTAAGTGATGTTGGTGGAAGTGAAAGGAATGCTAAGAGGTGTGAAAGTGGTAGAAGGGACTTGCGATGGAATTTTGGATTAGTATAAGTTTGGATGGAAGAAATGGTTGAAGGGGGAGGAACTTGAGGTCCTCCTTGTCTTACATGAATGGTTGTGGATTGGGTGTTTGAAGAGGCATGTTTATTGTAAATCTCAGAAATTTTCTTCATCACTTGTAAGCCATCATCACTTTCAATCAAATGATGAAGATTCTCAATGGCAGGTATGGAAGTTGTGAAAATGTTTTCAAGTGACAAGTCTTGTAAATGTGCAAAGTCCTCATGAATATTAATGAACTTTTTTTTTTAGAGGAAATTAGTTTGGTTTTCAACATTCATTGGCTTGAAAGGTGAAGGTATGGAAGTGATATTTTCAGGTCCTAATGCACCATTTTCCATACTAGGAGTAGGAGCTCGTGAGATCCCAAGGTCCACAATGAAAGTTCCATTGCCAGATGCCATGAGTCTAGAACTTTGTAACTAAAGTATTATCAATGGGGCACCAAACACTCATGCAAGTACCACAAAGGAGGAGTGAAGGAGAAAGCAAGCTAATATAAGGGTTCTAAAATGCAAAGAAAAAATATTTTTCTAGCTATAATAGAGATCCAACTATAGAAAACAAAAATTCAAACAAATGCCAGAAAAATGCCAAAAATACTGTCTAGAAAGTGCAGAGGCACTGATTCGCCCTGGGTGGCGAATGAGTCCAATATGAAGGTTTTGAGTGTTTCTTAGAGAGTTTAAGATGATTTAAATTCTCTATAGTAGGCAATTTTGAGATGCAGAATGAAAATTTTGACTTTTTCCAATTAGATGTAATGTAAGAAAGCTAAATGAACATTTCACTAATGCAAAATGAAAAGTTCTAGAATGCAATAAAAAATCAATGTTCTAATTGAATACTAATGCAATGTGTGAATGCTATAAAAAATCTAAAGTGTTCAAAACTCAGGTTCACCAAAATGAAACATATATTTCTGGGACGTGAATGCTACTCTTGCACTTCTAGGATTTTTCACCTAAAAGGAGAGAGATTTGGTCCAAAAATGCTAATGTATCACTCAAAATAGGATGTGTATGATGTGATATGATGTAAATGAAGTTAAATAAATGCAATTGAATAATCTGAATATCCAAAAATGAATGCAAAAGTGAAATTACAACTATGTTCGAAAACACATTGTGATATGCAAACAATGAAGTAAATGAGGAAATCATGCAGAACATAAAGTATAGGGATAAATATTAGTGCACCTCAATGAAATGTGAGCTTTTTGGAGTGTTCTAGATGCTGTTGAAATTCACTTATTTTTCATAGTGGGACTCATTCGCCTAGGGTGGCGAATCAGTCCACCCACTGGTGAAAAATTGTCGGGAGCTAGTTTCTAACTGTCGGGATCTGAAATTTAACAAAACTCAAGTTTCTAGTCCTAAGGTGGAACTCATTTTCCACATGTGGTGAATCAATCTTGTCCCAAATTTTGGAAAAACTAGGAGACAACTCTGCAACACCAGATATGGGAATGTCTACTTGTCGGGTTGTCAAAGTCAAATCTATAGAAAACGGACAAATAACTCTCTCTAAGCTTATTTTTTACTCAATTTGACTTGAAGAGCCTAGTTGACTTGAAAATAACTCTTCAAAACCTAATAACCTATCAAACCTACAAACAAAGGGCTGCAAGCAAACAAGCAAAAGGGGAAAAATGATTAGGGGTTAGTGAATAGGGGTTTGCCTTGGTCAAACCCCAGTTTTTGTAATTAAACCCTTGAAAAGACAATGAAATGAAAGAGAAAGATAAACTAATAACATACCAATGCTATCAGCTCACGTAACTGTTGATAATGCAAGTCTGAAGTAATGTCAATGGCTACCTTAAAGTCCTTGAATAGTGCTTGAATTGATGATGTGGAATGCTTGGATACTTGAAAATGTAGAATTGAATGCTTGAATGAGTGATGAGATTGTAGGAGATGTAAAATGAGGTGAACATCACATATTTATACAATTCTTGTTCCTTAGTATCCATTGATACCTCATCACAGGCCGACATCAAGTGATTTTAAATAAAATCCTGAAAAAAAATTTGAAATATTTTGAATTTGGGGCCAAGGGGGACTCATTCGCCACCTATGGCGAGTGGGTCCCACCTGGGATGTAAAAAAATGAGTTGGGATAAATCTTTTATTTAACGTTATTTGTCGGGATAACATTCAAAAATACACTTAATTAAGTCATGTGAGGGCATAAAGAGACAAAATAAAGCATGAGAAGGGTGTAAATAGTGAAGATGTGCCTAGAAAAAATCTTGCTACAAGATTTTACAACACTTCAAAATAGGGCTTGTTGATGAGTTAAAAGGTGGTTTTAGGGTAAATTGTATTAAATAGAGTCTAGAAGAATGTAGAAATGTCTTACAACACTTCACAACACCTTCACAAGACATTGTGCTTTGAGTTTTAGTACTTATATAAGCATGTTCAAGCCATGTCACGACATAAAATAAAAGAAACATAGTTCCAACACCATGAAACAAGACCTAAAAGGCCATGAAAATGACAAAGGACCATTTTTTCTATGACACAGATCCACACCAAGCAAGGTGAGAAGAAGAAGATACATAATGTATCGCTTGCTCCTGCTTTAAAGCATAACCTCATGAGTGCTGGACAATTGATCCAAAATAGATATAAAGTGTTGATGGAGAAAGGTCAATGCATTATTTATGACAAGAATTAGAGGATTAAATTTTTTGCAGTAGTTCAAATATCAAAGAACTAGATGTTTCCCTTGAAGATTGAGACGTGTTTCTCATCTCAGTCCATTACTGCACCTTTCATTTATGGAAAAAGTACAACAATACAACAAGTAGCCCTCAAGATCACCATTCAAGACCCCTCCAAGCTATGGAATTTCAGGTATGGACATTTAGGCTATGCTAGTTTAAGTCTTTTGTCCAAAAAAAAAATGATTGATGGTTTTCCAAGAATAGTAGAGACTAATGTTAAATGTGAGGCTTGCATTTTGGGCAAGCAACATAGGTAACACTTTCAATCGGGAAACTCTACAAGGGAAAGAGCACCATTGGAGTTGGTTCACATGGATTTGGTAGGCCCTATGTAAATCATTTATATTGGTAAAGACAAATTTTTAATGACCTTTATTGATGATTACAGCTGTAAGACATGGGTCTATTTTTTGTAGCATAAGTCTAAATCTTTTGATAAGTTTTTGTTGCTTAAGGCCCAGGCTAAAAAGGAGAGTGGAAATTTCATCAATGTCCTAAGATCAGATCGAGGAGGAGATTATACCTACAATCAGTTTGCAAATTTTTGCAAGAAAAATGTCATCAAGAAGGAGCTAACAACTAGTTATACTCCACAGCAAAACAAAGTGGCTCAGACATAGAATATGACCATTGTGGAGATGGAAAGGAGCAAGATGAAAGAAAAGGGACTCCCTATTGAATAATGGGGATAGGTTGTAGCAACAACTGTTTACTTGATTAATAGAAGTCCTACAAAGGTGGTTTGTGACAAAATCCCTCAAAAGGCATGTAAAAAACACAAGTGGACGATTGAGTACTTGTGAGTGTTCGAGTGTGTAGCATATGATCACGTGCCTAAAGAAAAGAGGCAGAAATTGCATGACAAGGGTGAGAAATGTATTTTCACGGGCTACAGTGAGGAGTCCAAATCCTACAAGCTATATAATCCGGTCACCAAGAAAATCATCATCAGTAGGGTCATGGATTTTCTAGAGGATGAGTCATGGGATGGAGTGATAATTTCTGACAGCTCAGAACCACTCCTGATGGCTCCTGAAGAAGCATAATCAAAACAAGAAGTTTAGCAAGATGAGCCTATAGTTGTTCCTGAAAGCAAGAGATGAGCTCCTGAAAGCTCTGGAAGAGCTCCTAAAAGCTCCCAACAACTCCTGATGGCTCCTGAAGGTGGTAGATAGTTAGGAAGATAGTTATAGAAACCAAAAGATTGGTTCCTGAAAGCTCTAGAAGAGCTCTTGAAAGCTCCCGACAGCTCCTGAACTTGCATGTTCAGCAGAGCATCAACAATAGTAAAAGTTCAAACCCAACTCTCACCTCCCTAATGCCAAAGAAAACCAAGAGTATAAGGGAGATCTACCAGAATGAAAGGTATGATGAAGAATTTGATGCAAGTGTGAATTTTGCATTATTTTCTCATAGTGATCTGATTTATTTTGAGGATTCTGTGAAAGAGGAGAAATTGTGTGAGGCCATTGATGAGGAGATAGATGCAATAGAGAGGAACAACACATGGTAGTTAACTAATTTTCCTCCCAACAAGCAAGTTATTGGGGTGAAATGGGTCTACAAGACCAAATGCAATGTCAAAGGAAGGATAAAGTGACATAAAGCATGATTGGTGGTCAAGGGGTACAAAAAACAATTTCGGAGAGATTATAATGAGACATTTTCTGCCATTGTAAGATTAGAGATCATTGGGGAAGTCATAGCAATTGCAGCCTAGCACAAGTGGAAGGTGTTTCAAATGGATGTGAATTTTTCCTTCCTAAATGGGGTGTTGAAAGAGGAAGTATATGTGGAGTAACCATTCAGATATGAAGTTCTGGGTCAAGAACACATGGTGTATAGGGTGAAGAAAGATCTTTATGGGCTGAAGCAAGCTCCATGGGCATGGTAAAAAATGATTGACTCATATTGGATGAGCAATGGATTTAGCAAAAGTTATGGTGAGCCCACTCTTTACATTAAGGCAACTGATGGTAAGAGTTTGATTGTCGTCTTGTATATTGATTTAGTTTTCACTGGGGATGATGATTTCCTCATTGTTGATTCTAAACACCATGAAAAGAGAGTTTGAAATGACAAATTTAAGTCTCTTGTGATATTTTGTAGGCATAGAAGTAAAACAAATGCATGATGGTATATTTATCTCTCAAGAAAAATATGAAAATGAGATCTTCAAGAGATTTAGAATGCTTGAAAGCAAGCTTTCCCCAACTCCAATAGCCATAGGTCTAAAGTTGAGCAAGGAAGATTGCAGCAGCAATGTGTATCTGACCATGTTTAAAAATTTGGTTGGAAGTTTGATGTATTTGACTACAACTAGGCCTGACATAATGCACAGTGTGAATCTTATTTCAAGATTTATGGAGACTCCAAGGGACACTCAATGGAAAGAAGGTAAAAGAATCTTGAGTTATGTGAATGGCACCAAAGGATATGGCATTTTGTACACAACAACAAATGAGTTTTGGCTAGTTGGATACACAGATAGTGATTGGGCAGGAAGTTTGGATGATAGGAAGAGAACATCATGCTATGTGTTTCATTTGGGTTCAAGAGATATCTCATGAGCTTCCAAGAAGCAACCCATAGTTTCCCTATCGATAGTAGAGGCTAAGTATATAGCATAAAACACAGTAGCATGTCAAGCTATTTGGTTGAGAAGAATCTTGGAAGATTTGAGAGAAGACCAAGAAGATGGAACAAAAATCTTTTGTGAGAATGTTTCATCAATAGCCTTGATGAAAAATATTTCATTTCATGGAAGAAGCAAACACATTGAAATCAGGTATCATTTTATCAGAGATTTAGTTGAGAATGGTGAAATTAAAATGGAATTTTGTAGGTTTGGGCAGTTGCTAGCCGACATATTCACCAAGCCTTTGAGCAGGGATAGTTTTGAGAGCCTAAGGAGTAGATTGGGAATTGTTTATTTGGATCAAGATTGATCCTATTTCGTCCACTCAATACAAAGGGGGAGTGTTGGAAAATTAATTTCTCCTGAGCCTGCTCTCACATCAACCCCCTACTTCACCTACTTGTCAGGAGCCTCCAACGATAGTGTTCTTGGGATCTTCATCCTTGCAACTCCTAACAGCCCTAGAAGTTAATGCTGGTAGGTAAATTCAAATTTTTGAGAGGGAATGTTGAAGAGACAAAAGGAATTAAAGGTAGTTAATTCTACCAAGTTGGATGTAGAGTTCCTGAGCAACAACAATCTAAAGGGAATGTTTTATTTGGTTCTATGTGTGATTTAGATAAGTTTATGAACAAGAACAGTTTGTTTTTTGTATGTGAGTAGTGCTTTCTCTTGAAGAGCTCTACGTAGCTCCTACAAGTGAGCTCCTAGCAGCTCCTAAAGTTTTTTTGTTTGGTTGAGCAGCTTATGGAAGCTCCAAGCAGCTTGAAGTCAAAAGCTTAGAGATTAGTTTCTGAGTTTTATGTTTAGTCTTGTATTTATTTCCATTTCCATCTTATTGAATATTAAATAAATTTGCATGTCTCTTTGTGCTCCCACATTTTAGTTTGGGTATTTCTAGTTTGACTGGAAAATAGAGCAGTGGCTCTGTGCTTTCATTTTGTTTTAAATTTTTGACAATTGAGAGGTAGCTTCATGTGTTTTTTGTAGGGTGTGGTGAGGAAAAGAGGTTGTGATTGAGTTTCGGCACAAACCATGCATTCTTTTTGTAGGGTGCAGATGATATAAGTAGTTGTCACAATTTGAAGCTAGCAGGCATCATTTTCCCTTGTTACATACATGAATCTCCTATTGCAGCAATTTGATATCCTGTTGTGGCAATTTGAACCCCCCATATTGTGAACATATTGTGGCTGTGATTAAAGACTAGGAAGTGTTATTTTCAGTTTGAAAGACACTACAAATTTCATGCTACTCTTGAATCTCCTCTATGGAAGCTAATCCCATTTTGTAGGTTGCAAACCATTTTTTTGGCATCGTTTTGGAAATTAAGAGGCCGCGATTTGTATTTTTGAAGACACTGTTTATTCCTCCAAGTGACTAAGGTTTATCACTATGATTGACTGATGCTTGTCACCTCAATTTTTCCCTATTTGGGGGGTGATTTGGGTGTTGGTTTGTGTGATTCAATATTGAGTTTGTTGCTTGGAAGATCCCTATATATTATTGCTTGAGATCACTACATTTTTCTCTCGCAATTTAGGAGCGATCTGATTAGAATTTTCTTCATTAGAATCCATGAATCATCCATTTCAGGGTGCAATCAAACCCTTAGGCTATGAAATTCCCCCGTTGGGCTATGAAATTCTCTCTAGAAGGTGATTTTATTTTGTGGGAGGTGCAAATCCTCTGTTATGAGACATGAAACTCCATTTTGCAGGCATAATTTTTGAGTAGAGGTTGTGTAATGTTTGTTTTTGGTAGTGAATTTTGTGATGTTGGAATATCTAATCCTGAGCAGCAACAGGAAAGTACATTTAATGCACCATTAGATGAAATCAAATTTGGATTGTTCCTCCCTTGCCATGTCTGACAACTATGTTGGCCAATTAATATTTGACAACAAATTAAGTGTGGTGGTTGAATTTGAATTGGGCGCCAGATTTTGGAAAGGTAATAAAAGACAAAAGAATAGAATGTTTTTTAAGAAGACAGAGACAAAATGTTTTTACAGTAGCAATAGAAAGGAAGAATGTTCAGCAGAACATAATAGAAAGTGAAAGTTTAGAAGAACCTACAACAGCAAAGAACATTGACAGTTCTCCAGTGCTTCGAAATTTCTCCATCATGCAATAGCATATAGTAGGAAGATGTGCCAGAACATGCACAATTTTTTCCATGAGAATGTACAGAGCTTTTTCTATGAGATTTTGAATGTAATAACTTTGTGAATGAAATAGAAAATCAAATATATATTATTTGTCTCCTTGAGTTTGTCTCCTTTATTGTTGTATGTTTTCATTCTTTTCCCACTATAGTTGGGTCCCTTTTCCCAACAGTCTAGTATCAGAGCCCTAAATTTTCTAGACATTCAGTTTTTAAAGCCCTAGCTTTGTTCCTAGGTGTGTAGTGACAATTTTTTTTATTTGGGTATTTGTAGTTTCCCCCATTTAGAAAAATGGTTAGAGGAGACAATAAGAGTTGGCAACAACTACCAATATTTGATTGAAAAAAAAATGATGTATGGGAAAAGAAAATGAAAACCATTTTAGTAGAAAATGATTTGTGAGAGTTGGTTGCAAATGGGTTCACAGATGTGACTGACCCAAATGCATTTGTAGAATTGAGTAATGCTCAAAAGAACCAATTGAAGGAGACAAGGAAAAATGATGCCAAATCCCTCAGTTTGATTGAGGTAGTCTTGATAGAGGCTATATTTCCTTGAATAGTAGTAGCTAGTTATACAAAAGAAGCATGGGAAATACTTCAAACCACCTGTAAAGGGTCTGGAAAAGTTAGGTCAGTGAAACTCCAGCTGCAAAGGAGAGAATTTGAGACCATACATATGAAGGACAGTGAGTCCATTTTATATTTTCATACAAGGGATTCCACCTTGATTAACCAATTGAGGATAAATGGAGAAACTATGGAAGAGCATAAGATTGTGGAGAAGATTCTCATAAGTTTACCCACAAAATTTGGCCTGGTGGTTATTGCCATAGAAGAGGCAAAGGACTTCTCAACATTATCAGTTGATGAGTTAATGGGTTCACTTCAAACCCATGAGTAGCACCTAAATAGGTCTACAAATTCTTCCTAGGAACAAGCCTTCAAAGCACAAGCAAATGTGAGAGGCAAGGGAAGAGGAAGAAATGGCAAAGGAAGAGGTCAAAGAGGAAGAGGTAGAAGAAAATCCAGAAGAGGAGGCTCAAATAGTCAAGAGGAGGCCAACACCTCCCAATCATATTTTAAAAACACAAAGAAAAATAGTAGCTCAAATTAGAGATCTAATAAGAGAAATGCGCAGTGTTACTACTATCACAACTATGGTCACTATGCAAGTGAATGTAGGAAGAAATAACGTGACCAAGGGAGTCAAAATGCAAATGTGGCAAATGAGAATGAGGTTCAAAATGAGAAGCAATCTCAAGTGTTCATTGCATGCAATCTTGCAGAACAAGGCAACACTAAAGTTTGGTACTTGGATAGCGGATGTAGCAACCACATGAGAATTAACAAAAAAACATTTTCCTAAATTGACCACAACATTAAGTCTGAAATCAAAATGGGAAACAATGAGAAAGTTACAGTTATGGGAAAAGACATAGTGTGCTTACAAACCAAGCATGGTGAAGAAAGACAACTTCATGACATCTTCTATGCCCCAGGAATGAAACACAACCTCTTGAGCATTGGAAAAATCATCCAAAATGAATATAGATTGCTAATGTAGAAAGGGGAATGCATCATCTACAAAAAAGATAAAAGTAAGACAGTTATGGCAGCGGTTCAAATGACAAAGAACCAAATGTTTCCCCTCAAAATGCAAATCTCAACACAGTCAACAGGCTTGCAGCAGTCAGCCTTTAAGACAGTCATCCAAGACCCATCCAAGCTTTGGCATTTTAGGTATGGGCATCTAAGTTATTCTAGTTTAAATCTTTTAGCTAAAAAAGATATGGTTAGGGGCCTACCAATAATTGTAGAGTCCAATGGAAAGTTTGAAGCATGCATCCTAGGTAAACAATATAGGCAACCTTTTCAATCAGGGAATTCTAGGAGAGCTAGAGCACCATTAGAGTTGGTGCATTCATATTTGTGTGGTCCCATGAAGACCCCAACCCTAGGAGGAAATGTTTATATTATGACACTCATAGATGACTATAGTAGAAAAATTTGGGTGTATCTTTTGAAGAACAAATTAGATGCATTTGAGAAGTTCAAAGAGTTTAAGGCCTTGGATGAAAAGGAAAATGACCACTATATGAAATTCCTTAGAACAGACAGAGGGGGAGAGTATATCTCTTAAGATTTTATGATTTTTTGCAAGTCTCATGGTATTTAGAGACAACTCACAACCTGGTATAATCCACAACAAACTGGAGTGGCTAAAAGAAAGAGTAGAACCATCACAGAAATGAAAAAAAACATGTTGAAGGAAAAAGGTTTGTCTAATGAGTATTGGGGTGATGTTGTAGCAACAACAGTCTACATTTTAAATAGGTACCCCATAAAGGATGTTCATGATAGGATCACACAAGAGGTGTGGACAAAATGCAAATGGAGTATTGAGCATTTGAGAATATTTGGATGTGTGGCATATGCACTCGTTCCAGAAGAGAAAAGGTAGAAATTTGATGACAAAGGAGAAAAATGAATTTTCATAGGCTATAGTGAAGAGTCAAAATCCTACAGATTGGACAATCCCATCACCAAGAAAGTGGTGATCAACAGGGACATTGAGTTCATTGAAAATGAGTCATGGGATGGAATAGTTGATAGCAACATAGGTTTTTTTTTTCAATACCTCTTGAGGATGAAGAAGCTGCAAAAGGAAGATGCTTCAGAACTTTATAGCAAGGTAACATATCAGAAAACAACAACAGTAACTCCGAAAACCTTCAGCAGGGAAGTTGCTCCAGAAACTTCTAGCATGGCAAATGCTTCAGAAGTTTACAATAGTATTCTTCTTCATCAGTCCAGCAGTCAAGCAACCCTAGAAATTCTGATCATACGCTTGCATCATTGATGCCACGAAAGACTAGAAGCGTGAGGGAAATTTATGACAAAACAAGGTATGATGACTTTGATGAGAATTCAGATTTTGCTATGTTTTCTTATAGTGATCCAATGTATTTTGAAGAAATCGTGAAAGAAGAAAAATGGTGTAATGCCATGGATGAAGAGATGGATGCTATAGTGAGAAACAAAACACATGAGCTCATTGATTTACCCAAAGGGAAATTAGTCATTGGAGTTAAGTGGATCTATAAGACCAAATGCACTACTGATTGTAAGGTTGAAAGGCATAAAGCAAGGATGGTTGTTAAGGGATACAAGCAACATCCTGGAAGAGACTGTGATGAAATATATGCACCAGTTGCAAGGATGGGAATAGTGTGGGATGTCCTAGAAATTGTAACCCGACATGAATGGAAAGTATTACAAATGGACATGAAATCATCCTTCTTGCATGGAGTGCTAAAAGAAGAGGTGTATGTGGAGCAGCCACCTAGCTACGAAGTTCCAGGGAAAGAAGACAAGGTCTATAGGCTTTAGAAAGCTCTTTACAGGCTGAAGCAAGAACCATGGGCATAGTAAAACAAAATTGATTCACACCTTATGAGTAATGGCTTTAGCAAAAGTGGTAGTGAGCCCACACTCTACATAAAGGCAACCAATGGTGAGATTTGTTCATGGTGTTTTTATGCACTTCTCAACATAGGCAGTGCGTAGGTGCACTACCTCTCTTGAAAGACAATCTTCCACAATCAGATTGCAGAACACTATCCCAAGGTCTCTCGAATGTCAGGTTATGATAGTGCTTATATACCTCAGTAGTTTTATGTGATTTGCTGGAATCACAAGGCAGTCTTACGGATGAGTTACAAAGCATGGAAGTTGGGTTTGCAAATGCAGTTTCAAAGTGCTGAAAGTGAATGAACAGTGGCTGTCCACTCAAAATAGCAAGTTGAAACTCATCAAATTCATCTGATTTAGCTTCATGGTGATGCATTGGATCCTACTCTAACCAAGGATTAAAAAAAACAGCAAAAGGAGAAAGGTTAAAAAATCTATTCTAATCCTAAGCTACGAATGAACAGTAACAATGGTGGCTATTAAAATAGACAGGCTTCCTAAACTGGGTTTTGCTTGGCCAAGAGAAACCTACAGTTGCACAAAACCAGTGCAATCTTCTAAGGACTGCAGATTTTCAAAGTGCACATGCACATCATGCACATGTAATTGAACTAAGTTGCAGCAATGAAGTAATGAGCTCAGACTAGCTTTGCAAAGTGACTCATCATCAATGAACCACAAAAAATATGAGCTGGAAATCTATCAAATACTAAAACACCAAACACCATCACCACTCTCATTCAAGAAACTAACACTAAAATTAACATGGAAGGTGAACCATGCATACATAAAGACAAAACTTAAAAGGAACACCCATAAATCATGCAATGCTGCTTTCTATTGCTGCAAAATATTTTTACATCAATTCTCCAACCCTTACAAATGAGGGGCAAGCCCCTATTTATAGTTTTCCAAAGCCCAAATGAATGGCTAGGATTCAATTACAATGAGTGGATCAGATTCAATTACATTAAGGTTTCACCTACCCCACAATATTCAACAATTAAAAATATATTCCTTGTCTTTTCCCTGTTTTGTCATCTAGTGACAATCACTGTAGCAATTTTGTCATTTAGCTGATTGCCCTTTTCACTGTAGCTAAGACTGCCTGAAAGTTGTCTTTTGCTTGATGTGCTTGTAGCGTTCTTCCTTTGATCAAATGAGTCTGTAGACGATTGGCATCAATGGAATGGTGGCCCCTGATCTGGGTAGAAAGCTCCTTAGAAATCATCATCATCTGGAAAATTGTAGGAAAACTCCCTCAATAGGCCTCTTCGATAGACCTACGGAAGGCTTCTTGACTCCTGCAAACATGAAGTGTCGTAAGTGAATTTATACACGAGTTAAGGAAAATGTCAATCAAACCTAGAAATTCCTTGTTAGATCTATCCATGCATCATCAAAAGATCTTGATATTCATATTTAGAGCTCATTTGGACCATAAACATTAATGCATGCTTCAAGGGTACGAGCGCCAGAAGGCGGAAAGACAGCGGAAGAAAGCCAGGAGGCAGACAGTGGATGGAAGCCAAAACAGCCGAGAAGGAGGCAGACTCCCGAATATTCAAAACAGTCAGGAAGGAGGCGGGCTCCTGGATGTTAAAAACAACTAGGAAGAAGGGAGGCTCCTAGATGTTCAAAACAACCAGGAAGGAGACAAGCTCCCGGATGTTCAAAACAACCAAGAAGGGACGGGCTCCTGGAAACAGCCATGGAGGACCCGAGTTCTGAAGGCCGGAAAGGAGGTGGCCGCCAGAAGTTCCAAAATGGCCACGGAGAGGCAGAGCCCCGGAAACGGCCACAAAGGGGCTGGGCTTCAGAGGCCAGAAGGGAGGCAGCCGTCGGATGTTCCAAAATGGCGACGGAGAGGCGAAACCCCGGAAACGGCCACAGAGGGGCCGGGCTCTGGTGGCCAGGAAGGAGGTAGCCATTGGATGTTCCAAAATGGTGAAGGAGAGGTGGAACCCTAGAAACGGCCATGGAGGGGCCGAGTTCCGGAGGCCGAGAAGGAGGCAGCTGTCGGATGTTCCAAAATGGCGATGGAGAGGTGGAACCCCAGAAACGGCCACGAAGGGGTCGGGCTCCGGAGGCCGAGAAGGAGGCAGCTGTCAGATGTTCCAAAACGGCGACGGAGAGGCGGAACCCCAGAAACGGCCACAAAGGGGCCGAGCTCAGGAGGCCGGGAAGGAGGCAGCCGCCAGAAGTTCCAAAATGGTGACGGAGGGGTGGAACCCCAGAAATGGCCACGGAGGGGCCGGGCTCCGGAGGCCGGGAAGGAGGCGGCCGTTGGAAGTTCGAAAATGATGACAGAGAGGCAGAACCTCAGAAACGGCCACGGAGGGTCCGAGCTCCGGAGGCCGGGAAGGAGGTGGCCGTCGGATGTTCCAAAACGGAAAAAGGGGGACGAGACTCCGAAACCACCAAAACTTAACCAAACTTTGACGAAACTTTGGCAGTTTATTTTAGCACATCAAACACATCCTAGGTCCAAAAGAAGGTGACCCCAAAGTCAAAAATGAGGAAACGGGAGCGACGGGGGTCCACAGATGTTTCCAAACAGCCAAGGAGGAAAGGAATTCTAGAGGCAAAGTTCCGGAAGCATCGAAACTTAACGGAACGTTGACGAAACCTTGGCAGTTCATTTACGCACTTCAAACACATCCTAGATCCAAAAAAGGGTGACCCCAAAGTCAAAAATGAGGAAACGGGAGCGACGGGGGTCCACGAATGTTTCCAAACAGCCAAGGAGGAAGGGAATTCCCTAGGGAAAGTTCTGAAACCATCGAAACTTAACCAAACTTTGACGAAACCTTGGTGGTTCATTTACGTACTTAAAACACATCCTAGATCCAAAAAAGGGTGACCCCAAAGTCAAAAATGAGGAAACAGGAGTGACGGGGGTCCACGGATGTTTCCAAACAACCAAGGAGGAAGAAAATTCTGAAGGCAAAGTTCTGAAACCATCGAAACTTAACCAAACTTTGAAGAAACCTTGGCAGTTCATTGAAACACCCCAAACACATCCCAAATCCACCAAAAAGTTGTCCCCAAAGCCAAAAATGTGGAAACTCAACCGATAGGGGTCCACAGATGTTTCTGAAATAGCCAAAGGAAGACAAAAGGTAGAAAGGGGATGGGGGACTTTATTTCTCCACATATTTGAATACCCCAAGAAGGTGAATTTGGGTAGGGGAATTTGATCGTTTGAAGGCACATGACCAATTTGGGCTTGGAAATAGGGCACGTAAAGCAAGACAGGAGCAAAGCAGTCTGTTGAGAGTGAAAAAAAGGGGTCCCTGCCTATAGTGGGGCGTGTGTGCAAAACATGCACAACAAATGGCGACTCGCTGGGGAAATGCTCGAGAGCATTTTGATGACAAACTGGAATCATGAACCCAGAATCTCTAGTTCTGACCTTCACGCTAGGGAAAAGAAACTAGACGCCCAACCAAAGGATCAAAACCATTAGCCAACCCAACCTTTAGTATGCCGAAAATCCAAGTGTGTGCAATTGCATTAATTCTCATCCTTCAGTTGCTATAGGAACCCAAGCTCCGTTTAGTTAAGCTACGTAGTTTATTCTAACTCCAAAAGCATCTGGGACATTGCCTCGCTGCCAGTCAGACATCCATAGCCCCGACGAGGTTATCGCTATGATTCTCCCGAACATTGCTCTACTGCCGGCCGGGCGTCTATAGCCCCGGTAGAGTTGCTCGGATACCCCTGAAAAGTTGAATTTTCTTTTCTTTTAATTTTTAGTGTTTTCTTTATTTCTTTCTTTTCTCTTTTCAGCTCTTTTATTTCAACCCGCAAGCATTGAAGCTCGCGCTCAGGGCTGAGAATCACAGTGGCGCTGGAGCAGAATTTTAGATTTTTCACTTAACTAGACTTCACAAAATGCCCTATAGTGACCATCAAATTCTTAAGATGTGTACAAGCTATAAGATTTCAGAATACGTCAGAGTCGGACTAAACCAACAACTTATCCTCTTTGAATCAAACACCTAGATCATTTGACACTAACAGAAGACCTTCACCTTCCACTTTGAAGACTTGATTAGAGTTTGACAAAGAAATACGTAGAACAACCCTAGGCAATAAGTATGGTTGTTGTGTGCACAAATGTGCCCAGCTAAAAGCAAAGGGACCCCGAGCAAAGCAACAACAAAGAAAAAGAAAACAAAAAGCAAACAAAGCAAGCAACCTACACAAACCAACTAACCTAAGGAAAGCAGGAAAGTAGAGTATTTATAGGAAACCTATACTACTCAAAACGAGCTATGTACAGAGATATTTACAATGAACTATGTTCAGGCACGACAAACCAACATTAACATTCATTGGATTTTGTAATGCATGCACGAGCAAACAGACAATCGTTATTGTTCTTAACAATGTAAACTTGTCTTTATATTCTGAAAAAGGAAATTCAATGTTGCAGCACTCAAGTTCAATCACGTCATCATGAAAAATCAGCAATTGAGGAGGCTCACCAAACCCATGGTTAATCCATAAACATGTTCGTTTTCCCTCATTCCCATAATCAAAATAATAAGTGCAATTATGAGAAATAATAGGGGCAAGGAAGGATAAAACTTGGATGTCATCACACAGAGGTGGCAGCATTGGACAGTCGAGAGAAAGCACTGCATCATTGAACGTTGCATTGGGAGCCTCGAGCAGGCACAGTGGAGGGTGTAGCACTGTGGACATTAAGCATGCATAAGACTGGGAGGATGGGACAGCAAACAGCTCTTCCAAGTTGTGAGCAAGATCCACAGTCCCAATTAGTTGTTCTTGAAGGAGGAACACCTCATCTGCGTGGGTTTCCATTGCCAAAACCTCTTCTTGATTGCTGTTTTCAAGGGCAGCATGCTGTCCCATCTCCTTTCCCAGGTGTTAGCCTTATTTTCGTGATGTTCAGTGTCATGAGACAATGACATATTTTAATCTATCCTATTGTCGCTCTCTGGTTGTGAAGGAAAATCTACAAGGATTGAGGCGGAAGGACCCTCAGTTGCAGCCCGCGATTGACCAAGCTCATTGTATTTGTTGGCAGCCATTGAAACACCTCCACCTTTATCGTCTTCCTTTTGTTGTTCATGTATCTCCTTATGGCGACCACTCGTTTCCTCTTGGTCACTATCGCTGTAAATGGAGAAGGAGCTCCTCTCCCAATCTAGAAACTCTAGTGCATCATTGTTCAAGGGCTCAAGGAGTATGTATTCATCACTACCATCTTCTGGGATGTGTTCTTCCTCAACATGAGCATACCTCTGTAGTGCAACTCCCAATGGAAAGAATTCATCAATTGATGGAACCTCATCAAGGGGACAAAAGTCTACTACACAATTTCCCTCCAAAGACTCGCTAAAATGCCCACTGTCCATGGCATATAACTGCTCTTCAAGAGGAAGAACTTCTTGATGACTGGTGGACAACATCCCACTTGATCTACTTCATCGCTCAGAAGTCTGAGACTGTATTGTTGTCCCTCTATTGCTGCCCCAACATCCTCTTGAGGACCATATTCAACTGAGCCATTAGTTGATTCAGATTTTTGGTCTTCTTTTTCAATATGGGTAGCAAGTAGAGGAGGTTGGGCACTTGGCTGCCTTGCTTGTTCTTTGACTTGTTTGATGGCTTCTTGGCATAAATTACATGTGAGCTCTGAGTGCGATGAATCATGGAGTCGGCACCAATTTGGGAGTAGCAATATCTCCAAATCCACTTGGTACTTCAGCTCTGACCAATCCTTTGCCCACCTGGAGACAAGCTGGTCATATCTTTCCGCTATTGAGTCCTCATCATCATTTGAAAAAAATTATGATGGTAGACATCCGTAGTGAGTGGTTGCTCCCACTCCTTCAAATCTGCATTTTTAGCTTCTTGATCACTGTCATTATAGATGGAGAGGTCTTTCGACCATATTTTGCTTATGCTTTTACCATCTCCTTCTGCTACCCCAAGGCTTTCAGCCTCCTCTTCTTCTTGATTTTCAGCATTTTCATTTGCTGCCCCAGCACAAACTACTGGAAAATCGTTTGATTCATCTCCAACTGCCAATCCCTCTTCTTGAGTGGAGGAATGATCTTCTTCAATGGAGGGAAAGTCTTCTAAACTGGTTATAATCAGATTTTCATCAATGCACATTGCTGTCCCAAGACTTTCAACTCCTCCCTCTTGGTTTTCATTTTCCATGTCTGTTGTCCCAACACTAACTTGTGTCAAATTTCTTGGTTCATTTTTATTTTGCTGTCCTCCGGATGTTGATAACTCTTCTGCCTCATTGGATAACTCTCCTCATTGAGAGTTGGCTGCTCCAACTTGTTTGAACAACCCCTAGCTTGAGCGATGATTTTTGTGTATGACGAGCAAGTGAATTCAGAGTGGGGTGCATTGTGAAATATGCACCAACAAGACATTAATATTTCCTCCAATCTTGGTCCATCCTTGCTGCTCAAAATTTCCTAGATCAACTCCTTGAATTCTTTGGCTGCCATGGTTGTCAATTCTTCCTCTGGGTCTATGGGGGCCAAGGGCTAGAATATTTCCCAAAAAGGAATTTCTCCTTGCAAGACCTTCTCAATTCTGTCCAAGAATGTTAGACACCCTAATTCACTATGGCTGCAAGTCCAATGGATTCGACATCTATCTACCAGCACAAATTGCTCCAATGGCTTCTTCAGTCTCTTGTTCAAATTTGCATGCAGCTGAGTGATCTTGATTTGCAAATGCTGCTCCATTTCGACTCAGCTCTTGTTTACCTTCAAAATTTTCTAATTTTTAAATTAAAGAGATCTCCTATCTTAGATTTCTTCTTTGCAAGTGCTCCTTTCGATTTCCAACTTTTAGCCTCGTAGCCTCAACATGTCAGGCCCTCCTTCTAGCGCCAGTTCTGTTGATGGCATTAGGAAGGGGAAGGCATATAATGAATCACTTCCAACCTTCAGCTTTGCATTCCCAACATGTCAGCCCTCCTTCTAGCACCAGTTCTGTTGATGGTGTTTTTATGCACTTCTCAACACAGGCAGTGCGTAGGTGCACTACCTCTCTTGAAAGACAATCTTCCATAATCAGATTGCAGAACACTATCCCAAGGTCTCTCGGATGTCAGGTCATGACAGTGCTTAGATACCTCAGTATTTTTATGTGATTTGCTGGAATCACAAGGCGGTCTTACGGATGAGTTACAAAGCATGGAAGTTGGGTTTGCAAATGCAGTTTCAAAGTGCTAAAAGTGAATGAACAGTGGCTGTCCACTCAAAACAACAAGTTGAAACTCATCAAATTCATTTGATTTAGCTTCATGGTGATCCTTTGGATCCTACTCTAACCAAGGATTAAAAAAAATAGCAAAAGAAGAAGGGTTAAAAAAGCTATTCTAATCCTAAGCTACGAATGAACAGTAACAATGGTGGCTGTTAAAATAGATAGGCTTCCTAAACTGGGTTTTGCTTGGCCAAGAGAAACCTACAGTTGCACAAAACCAGTGCAATCTTCTAAGGACTGTAGATTTTCAAAGTGCACATGCACATCATACACATGTAATTGAACTAAGTTGCAGCAATGAAGTAATGAGCTCAGACTAGCTTTGCAAAGTGACTCATCATCAATGAACCACAAAAAGCATGAGTTGGAAATCCATCAAATACTAAAACAACAAACACCATCACCACTCCCATTCAAGAAACTAACACTAAAACTAACATGGAAGGTGAACCATGCATACATAAAGAGCAAACTCAAAAGGAACACCCATAAATCATGCAATGCTGCTTTTTATTGCTGCAAAATTTTTTTACATCAATTCTCCAACCCTTACAAATGAGGGGCAAGCCCATATTTATAGTTTTCCAAAGCCCAAATGAATGGCTAGGATTCAATTACAATGAGTGGATCAGATTCAATTACATTAAGGTTTCACCTACCTCACAATATTCAACAATTAAAAATACATTCCTTATATTTTCCCTGTTTTGTCATCTAATGACAATCACTATAGCAATTTTGTCATTTAGCTGATTTCCCTTTTCACTGTAGCTAAGACTGCCTGAAAGTTGTATTTTGCTTCATGTGCTTGTAGCGTTCTTCCTTTGATCAAACGAGTCCGTCGATGATTGGCATCAATGGAATGGTGGCCCCTGATCCGGGCATAAAGCTCCTTAGAAATCATCATCATCTGGAAAAGGTTAGGACAACTCCCTCAATAGGCCTCTTCGATAGACCTACAGAAGGCTTCTTAACTCCTGCAAACATGAAGTGGCATAAGTGAATTTATACACGAGTTAAGGAAAATGTTAATCAAACCTAGAAATTCCTTGTTCGATCTATCCATGCATCATCAAAAGATCTTGATATTCATATTTGGAGCTCATTTGGACCATAAACATTAATGCATGCTTCAAGGGTATGAGCGCTAGAGAGCGGAAAGATAGCAGAAGAAAGCCAGGAGGAAGACAGTGGACGGAAGCCAAAACAACCAAGAAGGAGGCAGACTCCCGGATATTCAAAACAGCCGGGAAGGAGGCGGGCTCCTGGATGTTAAAAACAGTCAGGAAGAAGGGAGGCTCCTGGATGTTCAAAACAGCTAGGAAGGAGATAGGCTCCCAGATGTTCAAAACAACCAAGGAGGGACGGGCTCCCAGAAACGGCCACGGAGGACCCCGGTTCTGGAGGCCGGAAGGGAGGTGGCTGCCGGAAGTTCCAAAATGGCCACGAAGAAGCGGAGCCCCGGAAACGGCCACGGAGGGGCCAGGCTCCGGAGGCCGAAAGGGAGGCAGCCGTCGGATGTTCCAAAACGGCGACGGAGAGGCGAAACCCTGAAAACAGCCACAGAGGGGCCGGGCTCCGGAGGCCGGGAAGAAGGCAGCCGTCGGATGTTCCAAAACGGTGAAGGAGAGGCGGAACCCCAAAAACGGCCAGGGCCGGGTTCCGAGGTCGAGGGAGGTAGGATGTTCCAAAACGGGCGATGGAGAGGAACTCGAAAAATGAGGGGGCCCGAGGCCGGAAGGAGGCGTCGTCGGATGTTCCAAAACGGACGGAGGCGTAACCCCGGAAATGGCCACAGAGGGGCAGGCCCGAGGGTGAAGGAGGTGAAGTTCCAAAACGGTGATGGAGAGGCAGAACCCTGGAAATGGCCATAGAGGGGCCGGGCTCCGGAGGCCAGGAAGGAGGCGGCTATCAGAAGTTCCAAAACGGCGACGAAGAGGCGGAACCCCGGAAACGGCCACGGAGGGGCCGGGCTCCGGAGGCCGGGAAGGAGGCGGCCGTCAGATGTTCCAAAACGACAAAAGGGGGATGAGGCTTCGAAACCACCGAAACTTAACCAAACTTTGATTAAACTTTGGCAGTTCATTTTAGCACATCAAACACATCCTAGGTCCAAAAGAAGGTGACCCCAAAGTCAAAAATGAGGAAACGGGAGCGACGGGGGTCCACGGATGTTTCCAAACAGCCAAGGAGGAAGGGAATTCCGGAGGCAAAGTTCCGGAAGCATCAAAACTTAACGGAACGTTGAAGAAACCTTGGCAATTCATTTACGCACTTCAAACACATCCTAGATCCAAAAAAGGGTGACCCCAAAGTCAAAAATGAGGAAACAGGAGCGACGGGGGTCCACGGATGTTTCCAAACAGCCAAGGAGGAAGGGAATTCCTGAGGGAAAGTTCTGAAACCATTGAAACTTAACCAAACTTTGACGAAAACTTGGTGATTCATTTACGCACTTCAAACACATCCTAGATCCAAAAAAGGGTGACCCCAAAGTCAAAAATGAGGAAGCGGGAGTGACAGGGGTTCACGGATGTTTCCAAACAACCAAGGAGGAAGGGAATTCCGAAGGCAAAGTTTCGAAACCATCGAAACTCAACCAAAATTTGAAGAAACCTTGGCAGTTCATTGAAACACCCCAAACACATCCCAAATCCACCAAAAAGTTGTCCCCAAAGCCAAAAATGTGGAAACTAGACCAACAGGGGTCCACAGATGTTTCCGAAATAGCCAAAGGAAGACAAAAGGCAGAAAGGGGATGAGGGACTTTATTTCTCCACAGATTTGAATACCCCAAGCAGGTGAATTTGGGTAGGGGAATTTGATCGTTTGAAGGCACATGACCAATTTGGTCTTGGAAATGGGGCACGGAAAACAAGACAGGAGCAAAGTAGTCTGTCGAGAGCGAAAAAAAGGGGGTCCCTGCCTATAGCGGGGCGTGTGTGCAAAACATGCACAACAAGATTCTTATTGCCATTTTGTATGTAGATGATTTAATTTTCATAGGAAATAGTAATCTTTTTATTGTTGATTTCAAAGAGGCAATGAAAAATGAGTTTGAAATGACAAACCTAGGTCTGCTAAAATATTTCCTAGGCATAGAGGTCCAACGAAAAAATCATGGAATCTTTATTTCACAAACAAATTATGCTAAACAAATCTTCAAGAGATTTAGACTATTGGAAAGCAAACCAACCCCAAATCCAATAGCTATAGGTCTAAAATTAAGCAAAGAGGACAACAACAGTGATGTTAATCCAACTCTCTACAAGAGAATGGTTGGAAGCCTCATGTATTTGATAGCATGAAGACCTGATTTGATGTACGCGGTAAGCCTGATTTCTAGGCTCATGGAGCAACCTAATGACACACACTGGAAAGTAGGAAAAACAATTCTAAGGTATGTCAATGGCACGAAAGGCTATGGCATTATGTACACTGCCTCCAATGAGTTTCAACTGGTTGGGTACACAGATAATGATTGCGAAGGAAATGTAGATGACAGGAACAAAACTTCATGATATTTGTTCGACATGGGTTCTGGAGGAATACCATGGGAATCAAAGCAGTAGCCCATAGTCTCTCTCCACAGCCAAAGTGGAGTACATAGCAGCAAACGTAGCAGCATGCTTAGAAGAATCCTTGCAGATTTGAATGAGCAGCAAGAAGATGGTATAACCATATTTTGTGACAACGTGTCTTGTATTTCATTGACTAAGAATCACGTCTTTCATGGATGAAGCAAGCATATCGAAATCCACTACCATTTCATAAGGGAGTTGGTGGAGCATGGAGTGATTCAATTTCAGTATTGCAGATCTAAGCAACAACTTGCTAATATTTTCACAAAGGAATTAGTAAAAGAATCTTTTGAATGCCTAAGAGATAGGCTTGGTATGCAGGAATGCTCTGAAACTTTAGTTCTGGAGAACATAGAAAAGCATAGATGCTCCAGAACTTTGGTTCTAGAAAACACAGAAAAGTGCAGATGCTTTGGAACTTTGGTTCTGGAAAACTCAGAAAACTACAAATGCTCCAGAACTTCAGAAGATACTTCCAGAATGTAGAATAGATGCACACAGGTTTGCTTCGAAAACTTTGTGTTGGTGCTTGTGAATTTTTGGTTCGTTGCTCCAGAAGTTTTCTATAGTAATAAAAGGAAGGGACCAATGCTTCAAAATCCTCGCTCCAGAAACTTTGCTCCAAAAATTTTGAATGATGATGAAAAGAAAAATGGCTCAGGATTAAGGGGGAGTGTTGGAATATCTAATCCCGAGCAGCAATGGGAAAGTGCATATAATGCACCATCAGATGAATCAAATTTTTATTGTTCGCCCCTTGTTGTGTCTAACAACCATGTTGGCTAGTTAATATTTGGAAACAAATTAAGTGTGGTGGTTGAATTTGAATTGGGTGCCATATTTTGGAAAGGTAACAAAAGACAGAAGAATAGAATTTTTTTTAAGAAGACAGAGAATTTATTTTTTTGCAGCATCAATAGAAAGGAAGAATGTTTAGCAGAACATAATAGAAAGTGAAATTTCAGAACCTGTAGCAGCAGAGAACATTGACAGTGCTCTAGTACTCCGAAATTTCTCCAGCACACAATAGCAGACAGTAGGAAGATGTGCTGGAACATGCACAATTTTTTGTATGAGAATGTACATAGCTTTTGCTCTAATTTTTTGAATGTAATCACTTTGTGAATGAAATAGAAAATCGAATATATATTATTTTTGTCTCCTTGTGTTTGTCTCTTTTATTGCTATATGCTTTCATTCTTTGCCCACTATAGTTGGGTCCTTTTTCCCAACAATTTTGTGATTACTGATGCGATTCTATTTTTGGGGATTGTGATTTATGTTGTAGGCTTCTTTAAACGCTCATCGCTTCTTTGTGGTGGAGGTTGATCTCTTCAACCGACTGTCGATGTCTTCAATTGGCCGTGAGGATATGGAGGCAATAAAAATAGTCTTAGTGTTAGGTTTATTGTTTGTGTTAGATTTTTCTATAGATTAGTATATATATATACATTATAAGAAATTAATTATCCCAATTATCTTTAATTTTTGAACAAAATATAATATAATTTAAGAAATGACAATTTTAGCTTAATTTTAATATAAAATACAAACATTTGTAACAATAACAACAATCAACCTGTTCATCCATTGAATTTTGATTGAAGAATGTATTGGTTAATTACATATGAATATACAACCACTTCAATTTAGATAAAAAAAGTATAAAGATTATTATTTTCCAAGCTTCAAGAATTTGTCACATAAAATAAGAAAATATTATCATTCTGATCAACACTATTACATTGGCCTTTATTAAATTCTTTATAAATTAAATATAGTCATGAATAAAATTTATAAATAGTTTGTAAACATTTTTCAATAATATATCATAAATTTTTGTTACCATAACTAAATATTTTATGAACACTTTCACATAGTGAACCACTTGTGTTTTGGTAAAAAAATTGCATTATCATTATCATAGTGAATAGATCACACTTTGATTATGACATTGGACTTCACAACATAAACTTGGTACGTATCTCATAGTGTACATGTGACAACCTAAATGATGAAATTACATGATGCACATTGAATCTATTAGCATAAATTTATTACATTGTTATACTAGCAGTGGGTGTATGCAGTTGAGTGTGTAGTTAAACTATTTTAGTTAAAATACTTCCTTGCTTGTATGCTTCTTCACTTGTATAAATGAATTGGTGATCATCAAATAAATTAATCAATATTTTTCAGATCTTCATTTGGTATCAAAGATTCTTGTGCCTAAGAGTATGAACATGATCATATTTTGTTCCAAAGATGTATGAGAAGCAATGGGCCATGATGAAGAAGTTGATAGAATACAAAGATAAATGTAAAAGAATGCAAGATTAAAGGAATTTCTATTTTTAGCATTGTACAACCATTTTATTTAAATTTTCTTTGAGATGTTCCTATGCATTGGAAGAAGCTAGTGAAGCAGGTGAAGCTAATGAATCTAGTGGTCTCTCTTTTATGTTCATATACTTGTGCAATGAAAGTAGCACATGAATCTGATGTATTGTTTGGTGATGGAAGTATGTTTAATTGAAAAATGTTTACAATTAGCTTGAAGGCATTGAATATACAAATAGTACCATTTAAAGTGTGATACAAAGGACCCATTGGAATAGTCAAATTTTCTTACCATAAATAAATCCCTATGATGTGCTAACGAAATCATTGTTCTTGTCAAAAAATTTAGTTATTGTAGTACATATGGCCATACCATCACTTGGATTCTAAGGTGAATCTTGGTGGATGTCAATTATGTTGGATGACACAAGTAGTGTTGCAAAAAATTGATGGAGCTCTCAAAATTCTACAAAATTTCCTGAGAAAATTATAATTTGAGTAATGATTTTTGAGCTCTATGGTCAAAATGGGCTAGGGATCTGTTTTAAACACTACCTTCAAAGATTTCCCATTCTAAAACCCTCAGATGTTATAACTCTGTGGTGACTTGTTCTTTCTGGTCGCTAGTCAAGTAAGTGATGACTTAATCCTTCAAACCCATCAGGTAATCGACCCCCTTTGGTTAGGATGAATGGTTGCCTAACATTCCATCACTCATTCAAATTTTTCCTAAGTCAAGCGAATTAATTCAATTAGCTTAAGTTGTTCTCACCAAGGGTCTCACCACTGTCGGCCTAGTCATGGCCCCTTCATGATTAACATTCAAGTGGTGCATGAGCAAGAGACATTAGATCTAAATTTTTAATCTTGATGACCCATCACACACCGCATGGGCATTGATGAAGAGCCATTCGGAAATGTGTGAGGTCTGCAAGATGCTGACGCATGTCCTTGTGGTATGGGGCCCAACTTTTGTACCGGTTCCTGATAACTGATGGTAGTGAAATTGATGGTTGTAGTGATGAGGTGTGATCTAATCTCAGTCATTCATCACACACCTCATAGTACATGATTAATTATTTTCCAACAAATTTTGAGGTGCGTGAAATGGTGACACATGGTGTCCTTGGCTGCAGAGCAAAGCACAATAGAGCTTGTGAAGCAAGTGACTTGGCATCTAGTCAAAACCCTCTTATTGGCTGAATGGTGACCAATCGAGGGTCTAGGTTTTCAAACCCAATTTGACCGTATCTAGACTGCTTAATCATCCATCTCATTCAAAGATCAACGGTGTATATTTAAAATTGACAACACACATAAGGGTTAGTCATTTTATCCTACAACTAGAAAGCATTAATGGTGTATTCTCTTCAAAAGATATCAAATGGAGCCTTTGTGCATGCAATCAATTAATTCCTATCCATTATGGAGTGATTTTCAAATCTCTAAGTACTTGGGCTGATAACAGCTAAGAGAATAATTCCAACCATTAATTAACCTTTTGAGCATGTAACACCATAAAAATTCATTGATAAATATGGATGAAGTAGTGGTCATTTTCACCACTACAAACACAATATTTGACATCTTACTAAATCTGTGAAGATTGAGGAATATGTAATTGTGAGCTCGAGGAATTATCATACGGTGAAGATGAGCAAACCAATTGCTTCTGCAGGACTAGTTAGAAGGTCATGCCGACTAAATTTACAGAGGCCCTATAATGATATTCCAGAACATGCTTTGATTATGGAGGACAAGGTTCCTATCAAAAATCCCATGAGTGCACCTTCAAGGTGTATTAGGAGGATAAAATTATAGGAACTTGCTACTGGGATGACTAAGGATAAAGGCAAGGGACCAACACAATTCATTGTCGAAGCTTGCAGGATAGTGAGATATGGACATGGCTCCTTTGGTCAGAAGAATTCACCCATTCACATCAGAAAAAGCCCATTTGAAAGTGAAATGGAGATAGACTCTAGCTATTGCTAGTATCTCATGACTCTGGGCCAAGCTTCGGCCCCAAGAGTGGAGGTATTGTATATCTTTCCATTGGTTACTAAGACTCCAAACAGGAAAGATTGATCTGTGCTCAAAAGGGGAAAAGATGAAGAGGGAGTTGAGGTCACTTCTCCATCTCTCAGGATGACACAAAGTGGGAACATGGATCGTGGATTGGGTGGTGGTGGTAGTATGTATTTTGGTCCATGAAAAGATGGTGTGTGGAATTGAATTTTTTGTGATTTTTGATTAGTTTTTGTGGTGGTCGCTCTTCTTTGCACATGTGGGTGGTATTTTTGGGGTGTTTGATGCTGACTGCGTGCCTTCATGGCAATGTGGACATCAGATTCATTGCTTACCTAGAAACTAAGGGAATTTTTTGTGGCACTTTACATTTCCCTTTCAATGGTGGTTACAATTTTGGTTTTCCCCATTTTCAATGTGCTTTTGTAGGATTTGAATGTGGGGAAATTTTGAAATGCAACTAAAATTTGGGTTGAAATGACATTTTGTAATGTAATCTGCATTTCGAACTGGAAGCTTGTCTACTCACTTACATTATAAAAGGGAATTCAGGGCTCATTTGTAGGGGGTTCTAGTTTCTTGAGTCTTTAAGTCTAGTATATGCAAGGGTAGAAATTTGGAAGGATACCTGCGAATAGAATAGTTCAATTGTCTTTAATTTCAAGTTATGGATATGTAAATATTTAATAGTCTTATAGAAATTGCTGATATCAAAACAAATCTAATGCATAAGGAATTTACTCTCTGTTGTGAATCATCTCAAAAAAATTGAATGAAATATCAAGCATATTATGTTCATCTTCAAATATTTTTTTTGAATGCATGCTCTTATTTCTGCTTTGGTTTAAAGAATCGATTAAATGCTTAAGTGAGGTCATGAATTTTTGAGGATTTCTAAAGGATCTAGTAAGAAGTGATTTATTATGCACAGTGAATTTTCATAATGAAAGGCCTTATGGGAATCATCCATAATTATCAGGGTTAAACAATTTCTATATAATTGATTGTAAGATGTGTGACTCCATTGCCCAATTGATGAAGACACTGATCTGTTTGCTAAGGTATTTTCCATCTGAAGGATTATAATAGTATGTACCAGACCTTGGACTCGAAACTAGAACATAATTTTTTTTAAAATATTAGCAAACCTTTGAGTGAATTATAATATTTACCTCTCATAGGAACCAATCTGTGATTTGATTTGTCATTCATTGAGATTGTCAAATTGAATATTCTCTGGGAAGACCCTATTAGGTCCCACAAATCCTAAAGTGTAGAAGATTTCAATCTTCGATTGAATCTTGTCAGTTGGCCATTCATTTTAAGGGTCTTGAGTTTAGGAGTTGGCTACTCTTTAGAGATTCCTTAGGTGCACTAGAAAAAACACCAATAGAATGGAAACTCTGCTAGGGAATGCACTCATAAATTTGGTTGCAAATTGTCTTATCAAAGAGTCATTCAATCTTGAACTATTATTTGTAATTGGAGGATGAAAATTATTGACTTATATTTTCCCATCCAAGTCATCGATAGAATGGTGACTCTACTGGGGATAATTCTCACTCACCAGATGCAAATCTTTGCATCGCAGAGTCAAATAATGAAAGAATTTTGAACATCTTGTTCAGACATTGATCAATTCGAAGACCTGGTAAAGGATTTGATTGAATCAAAGTTTGAGGAACCAAAAGCTAACTCTACTATGGAAGCCAACCCAGAGCCTATATAATTTTGTAGAAACTTCATTTCATTTGAAGTTCAATCCTTTGTGACAGGAGGTGGCAACTTTGACAAGAAAACCTGACAAAGTTTACATCAAATCTCCAGAGCTACATATTTGAAGATAAGGGATGGGTGGTTGTTGTAGAATTCGAGGTATTCTCCTTGAATTTTTGATGACTTGATCTTTTTATGAGCAAATTAAGATAAATATTTCATGTTAAAAGTGTAAGCGATTCCCTATTAGGTGAAGTAGCACTAGATCAGGGAATAATGAGGAAAATTTAGCATTCCTTTTCTAATGAATGTTGTAATTAATTCATTATCATGGATAAACATGTTGGTGTGAAAGATCCTAAGCAAAACTCATGAAAATATGTATTGTAAAAGGCTTAGGGTTATAATTGTTAAAGATAATTGGTGTAGAATTGTGTAAATGTAGATCAAATTTACAATTCTCTTTTAAAGTATGAAATTACATAGTGAAGCTACATACTCTATTGAAAACATGAATGCAATTGAATATGATCAAAAACATTTGTCAGGTCAAAGGAGATTTAGTATTGAAAGATACAGAGCCATTTGCTTTGACAATATTTCTAGGTATCTTAATGCTATCCCACCAAAGATAAGAGATAAGCTACCAAGGTTCAATGGTGCAAAGGATGAATCAAGAGACAAGCATCTACAAGAGTTCATTAACATGATGGGAGATTATGAACTGGATTTTGAAGATGTTGTTATGAAACTCTTTGTTTAATCCTTGAAAGGAGGTTCAAGAGACTAGTTCTCTTTCTTGGCCAGGTCTTCTATACATTGTTGGACTAATCTCAAGGAAGTTTTCATGGAACAGTTTGGTGAAAGAATCAATCCAATTGTTGCAAGGAAGAGTTTTGTGCAAATCTCTAGGGGTAAGGAATAGTTGATCCTTGCCTTTAACCTTAGGTTTGCAAACCTGTCATAAGATAAATCCCTGAACACATAAGGCCAAATGATGTAGAATTTTTGGTTGTGTATTTACGAGCATTTGATAGTAAGATGGGTTTCTTGTTTAGAGATAAAGATCCTACTACCTTACAACAAGCTTACCAAAATGCCATGGATATTGAAAACAATTTGAAGTACTCTATGATGAGGGGACATGTGACTACTAATATGAATGGCCCTAATAGAATTCAAATTATTGAGCCAAACAAATCAAAACATAAAGATGTTTGTCAAAAAAAGGAGCCCTTAGATGTTATATCTGCACTACTTCCCTAAGGTGCAAAACATGTGCAGGCATCAACCTCATATCAAGTAGGATTGGGAAGGGATGACTTAATATTTCTAATTAGAAAGTTGTATGAGATGAAAATACTTGTAAATGAATCACCATATGACTTATTGTCAAGATTCCTAGATGTTCTGATGGAGATACCCAAGGATGTCAGACCTAATGACTTAATGTGCATTGATTTGTTTTGTGAGCCTTACAAAGCATGATTAATCCAATGGCCTAGGGAATTCAATCCTTATAGTCTTGATCAGGTAGTGGATTGGATAAGAACTATGGAAAACATTGAGCATAGTTATATGGGTATGTGGAGGATCATCATGGAAAAAACAGGCCCTTAAGTGGCAAAAAATTTAGAAAAATCAGATTTAGGCAACTTGACATAAAAATTGAATAAGTTATCTATATTATTTAAAAAATATGTAACAATAGAATCTGTAGAAAATTGAATGTAGTTTCTAAACTAGAAGATTTAAAAAAAGAAAAAAATCTATTTGGTGAAAATTTGAAATTCAATGTAGTAGTACTTAAATTTCGGGGAAAAAAGAAGAAGTAGGTGTCTGTCTGACCACCCTAACCACAATAAAATGATAATATTTTTTTATAATATATTTTAGATATAAGTAAAGGACTCATGTCCCAATGTTATGCATTTTTTTGTAACTTTTTTCCAAGTAAATAATTATTTATGATTATTTTATTACAACTTTTAAAAAATATAAAAACTTGTATGTCTAACCACCTTAACTTTGTCAAAACTTCATGAAATTCAATTTTTATTTTTTTTAATCCTATAATATGCGAAGCATAGAATGTGACACATGTTTTGGATTCAAAAAATGTGATACCATTTGAAAGCTATAAATGTTTTTCACTGAGCCTATCAACTAGGACTTTAGTCATAATTTGAATAGAAAATGAATAATAATTAGTTATTAAATTCAAAGTACACCATAATTTATATTGGTGGAAAGCTGAGAATCTCCTTTAAAAACCCTATTTGTCTCATCAATTTTGGGTAAAACAAAATTCGTCAGCCACATACACATCATATTACCACTTTTTGGCCCATCATGATCCTGCACATACCCATATGCCACATGTGGCTTCTCGAAATGTGGTCAATAATTGTCATATTGAGGAGAATCAAAGGATAAGGTTGAAAGATCAAGAAGATGCATCAGAAGGTGGAAAGTTAGTCGATGATTGTTGTTGTTTCACAAGAACTCTAGATGTAGGCTCAGATAATACTGATGAAAATGAAGAGACAAAGTACAAGGATAAGGAAATAATACCTAATTTTCTTCCTTGGGATGTCATAGTTTGTGAGAAAACACAAGAGGTACAGGGTGAAGCCTCAAATGTTGATCCAATTAGGAATAATTATGTGCAAATCAGTGATGGAGATGAACCTAATCTTAGTTATATGACAAAAATGAGCAATCAAAGGGATGAGATTGAGCTTGATCAAAATTCTATTGAATATAATTATTCCTATGAAATGGAGATAGAGTCATTTGCTTCAAGTAAAGGGTATGTTAATAGCCTTGAAGGAGTGTGTTTCTTAGGCAGTGAGTGATTCTCTTCATGTGATGAATTTTCTAAATGTGGATTAATTTTTACGAGTGCAAATGATGAAGAGGATATTGAAAATGTCTCTCTGTACTCTTCAAGTGACCATTGATTTTGGATGCACTAATGATCAAGGATATTGGGATCCTGACATTGAGAAGGAAGGGGTACATGTGAAAATCATGAAGGTGTGGAAAAATCTCCTATTTGATGAACACCATCCTAGGTCCCATAGAGCCTAAAGTGTAGAAGATTGTAGTCTTCAACTAAATCTTGTCAGTTGGCCATTCATTTTAAGGGTCTTGAGTATAGGAGTTAGATACTCTTTTAAGATTCCTTAGGTGCACTAAAAAAAAAACCAACAAAAACCATGAAAATTGGAAGCAATTAGGAGTTCAAGATGGGATCATAAACATTGGATTAAATATTTTTCTCTTGTAGACACTCTCCAAAAAACTGGCAATCTACATCTAGATGATTTTCTTAGCTAAGGATTAGTCAAGTATTTCATATTTGATGTACGATTCCAAGCAAGGATAATTTGTGCTAAGCTCAAGAAATGGTATCATGAAGATAATGAATGCGAAGTAGAACATCCAAAAAAGTGTGGAGGAAAATTGTCTTGTTATAATCACTCTAAGAGTTCCTCCTTCCTGATTCCAAAATTTTGTCATGACGTTGAACATCACCTAGAAAAGGTGTCATATGAAGAGCTCATAAATTTACTCTAACAAGAAGAATCCATCCAATCATTGCAAGATAAGTTTGAAGATGAAGAACTGAGCTCGAGGCACACAATGGTATCGAAGCTAGTCTAGGATCTCGAAGCACTAGTAGTGTGGCTTAAGGGGGGTGTTGTAAATAAGCCACACTTGCATCAATGATGGGCTAGCTAGAGAGAGGCAAGTATCTTAGTTGGTAGAGTAGTTGAGTAGAAAATGGAAGGTCCTAGGTGGATTATGTTGGATTTGTTGATTATAGGAAGTCAATTATAGGATATATTTTTCAACTTGGATCTTGAGCTATTTTATGGATTATGAAGAAGAAACTTTCTGTTGCTCTCTCATCCACTAATACTGCATATCATTCCACATATTGAGCTATGTGCAAAGCAATTTGGTTATATCACATTTATGTTGACATGGATATACCTAAAGAAAAGCTACCTATTATTTTTTGCGATAATAAGGGAGTGTTGAAACTAGTGAAGGATATAGTGTTTCACGAAAGAAAAAAGCATATAGAGGTTGAATTTCATTACATTTGACAAAAATTCCTACACCACCACATTCTACCCTAGTACTGCCCATTCTCAAATAGCTAATATACTCACCAAGTCTCCTAGCAAGGTAAAATTTGAATTGTTTTGGGGGTACTTTAGTACATTTTTGTTCTTTTCTTGGTAATCTTTGTAATTCTTGTCCTAAAGGTTTTCTCAAATCCCCTATGGGTAAATATAAGGTTGTGGTCTCCCCTTCCAATGGAATTGGTGTTGGGGGACCCATTTTGGCATCAAAATCGTCCATTCTAACTCCCTTGTCTTCCCCTACAGTTTCTATTCACTCGTATTGTGAGGTTGTTCTTCATGTCTTGCTAGCCTCCTCTCCTTTGCCTCACGTGTTTTCTAAGCTTGTTCCCTTTTCCTAGATCCCGGTACTCCCAACCTTCTCTCTCGTGGTTGACCAGTGCATTTCCCCTATTTCCTCCAAGTTATGTTATGAGGTTTCTGCCTTAAACTTGACCCCTTTGCTAAGCACTAATAGATCCCATTCAATGATTGATGTGATCCTTGATGTTGTTTCTTTGGTCATCCCTTTTGTTATCCATCCTCCTACAAAGACTAGTCTTCGCAATCCTTCCAATTTTTTTAGCCCTCAAAAGTTGACAAATGTGGGGACTACTACCCAGGAAGGAAGGAAACCTGGTAAAGTTACCAGATAGAAAAAATGGTGAAAGATATTTTCAATGGAATCCAGGTAACAATGGATTAGGTTGGCTTCAAGTGTAGTACGAAATGTTAATGATTTCTTGGAATACTTGAGAGATTAATAGCCTTGATAAGAAGCATATTGTTAGGGACTTCATCAAAGAGTTCAAGCATAATATTTTTCTCTTGCAAGAAAAAAAATTACTGCTGCTGAGTTTGAAAAATCTAGTAAGTCCATCTAGCCTAACGCTCTATTCTTGGTGGTGGATGCTATTGGTGCCTCTAGAAATTTGGTTACAATGTGTAAATATTTTCTAAAAGGATCCTTAATCTCTAAGGAAAGAAATTTTCTTAAAATTTTTTTCTCTCAAAGCTTTGGCCTCGTTGATTGGGTGTTATCTAATTTCTATGCACCCAATAATATGGTCCAAAGGAGATACACTTGGGTTGATCTATTTGGATGTAGGAATAATTTTTTGCATAGTAATTGGATGGTGATAAGGTATTTCATGTCCCCTCTTTTTCCTTCAAAAAAATAGGGAGGTATCCTAGATATGTTCAACAACATGTCAGATCTCAACTCCTTTCTGCATGAAGATGGTTTGATTGATCTAGACCTTGAGCGCAACTTGTTCACCCGATCTAACAAAAGGGATGGGGACAATCTTATTTAGGTGTGGCTTCATAAGTGTTTGGTTTCTACAAACTGGGATATTTCTTCCCTTCCCTATCTTCTCCCATCAGATTTGGCTCAGATCATACCACATTTCTCTTGAGTTGGAGCACTCCCCCTAAGGCAAAAAGGCCATTCCATTTTGAATTGATGTGGATGTACCAACCTATGTTCAGGGAGCTTCTTTCCTCTTCGTGTAGGGGCCATGGACATGGCTTTGCGATGTACAATCTAGCCTTTAAACTAAAGAGCCTTAAGTGTAATCTCAAAGTTTGGAGTAGGAGTTATTTTGGTAACATTTTGGAAAAGAAAAAGTCCCTCAAAGACCAGCTTTGGAAAGTTAAAAAAGAGTTGGAATTTGGCTTCTACGTGGATCTTGTTGCTAAGGAAAAGACTTTTCTTAGTGAACTTCGCAATATTATTGAGAAAGAGGAGGTCTATTAGAAACAACGTTTCAAGAAACAATGACTCTGTGAAGTGGATAAAAACTCTAGATTCTTTCACATAATGGCCTCAATACATAGGAAGAGGAATAATATCTCTAAATTGATCCTTGATGATGGCTCCACTCTGACTGAGGAGGAATATTTATCCCGTGCTAGTGTTTCCTTTTTCCATAACCTCCTCAACCCTCACTTGATGGAGTTTCTTGTAGGTGATATCATTAATGTTATCCCAATGGCTCTAACTCAATAGGTGGTTATGTCCATGGAACATGATGCTTAGGTGGATGAGATTCACAAGGTGGTGTGTTTGCTTAGCCCTTTTAAAGCTCCTGGCTCATATGAGTTTCCTCATTTCTTTTCTCAGATGTTCTAGATTATTGTTGGTTAGGACATCATAACTATGGTGGTTGAATTCCTTTCTACTGGAAAAATCCTTAAATAATTCAATAAGACTTTCATTTTTCTCATTCCTAAGCATCTAAGGGCAAATAAGTTAACAAAATTCAGGCCTATTATCCTTTGTAATACATTTTACAAAATATCCTCAAAGTTGCTCATCAATTGCGGTAAACCTCATTTGAATAAGTTGATACACCCTACCTAGAAAGGTTTTGTTCCTAGGCAGAAAATAACCAATGTTATTATGTTGGTGGATGAAACCCTCCACTCCATGTTTAAAAGTAGAAAATAAATCATGGCTCTTAAGTTGAACATCTCCAAAGCCTACGACAAGGTGTCTTAGTATTTCCTTTTTGAAGTCCTCCGCAAATTTAGTTACTTCAGTAAATTGTTGAAAATCATTTAGGGTTGTGTTACCTGCCCCAAATATTTTGTGATTGTCAATGGCACCCCACAAGGATTTTCTCAGTTTTTGGTGAAATTTTCTAAGGGTACCCTTTGTCTCGCTATCTCTTCATTATTATGGCTGAAGTTCTTGCCTAGAATTTTAAATGCAAAGTTTTGAATTGTTCTGTTGTGGGCTTTGCCCCTTCTTCTATGTCTCATCCATTCTCACATTAATAATTTTTTGATGACACGATCTTGTTGAGGGAGGCCATGCTAGTTGAGGCTAAAGGTTGGTTGGATATTCTCACAAAATTCACTATGACCTCTAGGTAGTGTATCAATTTTACCAAAAGTGTTACCTTTTTCCTAAATGTTGACCTTGCTCCTCAAGATAGGATTTCTAGAAATCTTAATTTCCAAACCCTCCCCCTTCCCTTGATGTATCTGGGCATGTCACATACTGTTGGAAAGGTGGAAAATTCGGTCTGGTCTACTCTATTGGAATGGATCTAGAGGAATCTTGCTACATGGAAGGGGGCTCTTTTTAGCAATGTTGGTAAGATTCACCTTCTCAAGACCACCCTTCAAAGTTAATTTGTGTACCTAATGTCTTTTATTTTATGCGTGTTGTGTGGTCGAAGAAACTTGAACAAATATAGAGTAGATTCTTGTGGTCAGGGACCGAGGAAAGGAGAAAATTCTCTCTAGTGAAATGGGATACTGTATCCTCTAGGAAATGTTATGGAGGTTTAGACTGGAGGAAAACTAGATTGATGAATATGGCTCCGACAACAAAAATTTCCTAGAAACCATTAAACAATCAGGCAAAATTGATTTCTATGCTTAAGAACAAGTATCGGTAGGGACGATATTTTCTTTCTCTACTAGACAATGGAGTTCCTCCCACTGGTTCTATGATATGGAATAACCTTTTAAAAACAAAAAATTTACTCTTTTTAGGCTCTTCTTGGATGGTCAGATTGGGTACCATGGTCTCTTTCTGGGATGACAATTTTTTGTCCTTGCAAGCTCTTGGTCTCCATCCTATTTTGTCTACAACTCAGCAGGACCTTTGCACTTGGCTGGGAGTTAAGGTCTTACATTACTTAGATTCCTCCATTGTTCCACCTAGATGGATGATTGACCCTAACTAGTTCAATCCACCCCTCAATTTGGCTAATGAAGAACTTCTTAGAAGAGTCAAGAACCACAAGTTCTTCCCCTTCAACTTGTCAGACTCTTCGGTCTAGATGACTTCTAAAGATGGCATGTATTATGTTTAGAATGGCTACAATATCCTTTCTAGCTCTTGGAACCCCATGTTTGATTGGATGTAGTCTTCGAGAGGAAATTCCCTACCTAAAGTCAAATTAGATTGGTAAACTATTTGTCACAAAAGGATCCTCACTCTAGATAACTTGCAAAAAAAAGGCATATAACCTGGGAATCGATGTTTTTTATGTGAGAATGAAGATGATTCCATCTCTCACTTGTTGTTCCATTGCTCTTACTCCTAGTAGGTCAGGTAGAAAATCCATTCTCTCTTGAAATTTTGTTGGCTCTAGCAGAAGCATGTTCATGAGATTCTGGAAAGCTATTTCCCCCGATGTCACACCCTTTGATTGTTGAGCTCATGTGGAAATCTTTGTTCTTTATAGGATCGATAGTCTGGAAAGAACACAATAACATAACTTTCAAAAAAAAAATCACCATGGTTGGTGGTGGATAACAAGGTTATCAATCAAGTTGTTGAGTTGATCTTTGTTGTCAGTTGCAAGCCCAAAATAAATCCTAATGCTTTGGAGGTCTCTATTATGTCATCATGGAATCTATATGAGGCCCTTAATGAACTCGGTTATCTTAACCTGCTGGATAGGTGAAGTACTCCTTGGTCCCCCACCCGCAAGCCTCGTTGGTTGAAGCTTAATTTTGATGGCTATGCTAAACCTAACCTAGGTTGGGTGGGAGGGGTTGGGGCCATCTATGGCCACAAGGGGATGTTAAATCTAGCCTACATGATTGACTTGGCATTCAATTCAATCTTCTAGATTCATTGAGGTGGTGGCAACCTTCCACAACATACAAATTGTCATGTAGGCCATGCTCTCAAATTTAATTATAGAAGAAGACTCTAGAAATATGACTCTCATGCTGACTAGGAAAGCCCCTACCTATTGGACCCTCTAGGACCCTATGTCCTCAGCTCACAATCTCATGATTTCCCTTTAGAATTGTAGTGTTAATTAGATGTATAGGGGCGACAATAATGTTGTCAATGCATTAGAAAATCTTGGAGCTTTTACTCCAAATATAGTAATATGGGATAATATCATCTATATCATAGGTTATATGCTTGAATTAATTCAACATGATGCTAAAGTAATATCCAAATGAGATTGAGCTAGATACGTTGTCAACTCTAATTGAAATTTTCCACACTCATCAATTATGGTAAGTTAAGCCCACTATGTTGTCTTTTCATATTTATATTCTCTTATAGCGCTAGTTTTTGTATAGCCATTTGCACCGCTGGTATTGCAATGCTTTAAAGTTTATGATTTTAGTGATGGGTGGAGATATAGTTCAGGATGGAACTAATAGTTGTGATGGTTGGAAGGAAGCCTAGGAGGTTTGGGCTATTCTAGAAAGGGTCAATCTAGCCTTGTTCCCAAAGGGGATGGAGGGGCATGACCCCAAGATTTCTTTGGAGTTTGCTAATTCTTGGGTGGATGGACCTATTATTGTTGGTGGAGTTTCCTTCATGATGACTCCGGAGCTTATTACGGAGGTGATGGAGCTCTCTCTAGAAGGAGTTTAAATTCCTCACAAGTTGAAAATCCATTACCAAAAAGACATGGAATGCTTTCTGAAATAGGGTGAGAGGGTGAATAGATTGCAAAATGGCTTTAACCATGTAGACCTGCCCAGTGTTTGGAGAAAAAATGCTAAATTCCTCATGAGTTATGTCACTCTCGAAGGGATTTTATACCACTTTCATTCTCACCTTTTCCCTACACTTAATTATCTTAGGTATAATGTTAAAATGAATTTCACTTTTTAGATTTTGTCCTTGCTTGAGCAATCTATTAGAAGTGTCAAGGAAAAATGCAATAAATTACCGATCCACCAAGGCCTTACTTATCATATTTACAATTCCATTCTATGTTGCTTCCCTCCCCTACCACTATTCATAAGAACACTCTGACAATTCACAACCCCACCAATCCCCCTATGGACCTCAACCCCTCTATCGCTCTTGATGAAACCCTTTCAGCCATTTTCCATAGCAAGTGGGCCTAAGGTAAAGCTCCTATTAATGAAACCCCACCAAACCCCATCAAATTCACTCCTTTGTCAGAACCCATACCTATTTCTACTTATAGTTCATGGGAGTCTGACAACTCAAACAATGATTATTCATTGAATCCCACCCTAGCCAACTCTCTTGTGCACTCTTTTGCTCATGTGAATATCTCTAAAATTCCCAACACCCCCTGGTTCTAACCCTAACCCTCAAAATACTCCTGATTTGTGCATCAATCTAGAGGAAACTGATATTGAACCGAGGTCAATTTGTGCCCTTAGAGATCTCTATAAAAAAATTAATGAAATTTCAAAAATAATCAACATTTAGAGGGATATCATGTAGTGGCTAT